>MU249779.1:0-84216 GCA_018977245.1 Lethenteron camtschaticum
GTGTCACGTGTCTCACCGTGTCTCTGTGTCTCACCGTGGATCACCGTGTGTCTCACCGTGTGCTCGTGTCAGTGTGTCTGTGTCTACCACTGTGTCTCTGTGTCTGTGTCTCTGTGTCTACCCCGTGTCTCACCGAGTGTCTCACCGTGTCTCACCGTGCCTCACCGTGTCTCACCATGTAGCTCACCGTGTGTCTCACCGTGTGTGTCACGTGTCTCAGTGTGTCTCACCGTGGATCACTGTGTCTCAGTGTGTCTCACCGTGGATCACTGTGTCTCAGTGTGTCTCACCGTGTCTCCCCGNGTCTCACCGTGTCTCACCGTACCTCACCGCACCTCACCTCACCTCTGCGAGTCCAACGTCGCCCTCCCCTGTCCACCCTGTTGGTCCATCGCCCCCCACCCTCCACCACCGCTCTCCTCCCTCCCTCCTCCTCACTCCACCTCCTCACTCCTCCTCCTCACTCCATCTCCTCACTCCCCGTGTCTCCCGTGTCTCACCCCCCACCCCTCCTCCCCGCAGTCAGCGGATGTGCAGCCTGCCGCACTTGCTGCAGTCGGCGCTGCACGTGCTGCAGGTGGTGCTCTCCTACTTCCTGATGCTCATCTTCATGACCTACAACGGCTACCTGTGCGTGGCCGTGGCGCTGGGCGCCGGGGCCGGATACTTCCTCTTCAGCTGGCGCAAGGCGGTGGTGGTGGACATCACCGAGCACTGCCACTAGCGCGGCCCNGTGGGGGGGGGGGGGTGGGGGGTNGGGGGGTGGCGGAGGACACGGGACCATCGTCAAGATGCCGCGCGGAGTCGGGGGGAGGGGGTTTGAGACCTGGACGGGATTGGTGGTGGAGTGAGGAGGAGAGAGAGTGAGAGAGTGAGAGAGAGAGTGAGTGAGAGTGANTGAGTGAGAGTGAGTGAGTGAGTGAGTGAGAGAGAGAGAGAGAGAGAGAGAGTGAGAGAGAGAGTGAGAGAGAGAAAGAGTGAGTGAGAGAGAGAGATTTTGACTTTTAAACAACTTTTATTGCCGCCAGCAGCAAAAGCACCGGAGGCGATTCCAATATGAAAAACAGTCGCCAACAAACGAAAGAAAACAAACGTTACATATCGTTACAAATCTACGTGCTGTGGTGCTGAAAGCACCGCACACAACACAAAAAAAAAGTCACGTGGTTGTGGTGTCATCGCGCACGCCACGGTGACGAGCGAGCGTTTCAGAAGGTGAACACGAGGGTGCCGTCCACGCTGGTGCAAAGGGCCTTTCCGGCTCCCCAGCGTTCGAAGAAGACGTGCACGTCACCGACGTGTGTGTGGTACGCGTGCTCTAGCCAGAGCCGCGCCTTAAGCAGGCCTCTGAACACTGGAAGCACAGAGCAGCCGTCAGTGTCACCCTCCAGCATCTTTTTCCTCGTTCTGTACACCGCCATCTTCGCTTGCGCGCAGGCGAAGTTGGCGAGGTCATGGCGCTTGTAGCCAGGTAAGGCACTCCGTATACGAAGCTGCTGTTGTAGAAGGGCACCCTCAGTTTCCTGAAGATGTCCCCCAAAAGGCGGAACATTGGTTTGAGCCGCTGGCAGTGTAAGTACCGTTGGGGCAGATCCTCCCTGGCACCGCAGGAAATGCACAAGTCTGTTACCCCTGGCGAGATTCGGCTGAGCCACACTGCCGTTGGCAACGTGCAGTGTGCCAACCTCCACTGGAGGTCACCGCAGCGCTTGGCTACGGGAGACTTGTACATTAGGAGACAGAGAGAGAGAGACACAGAGACAGACAGACAGAGAAGGAGGAGAGAGGCAGCCACAGCAGCCCCAAGGCTGCTCGACCAACACATCTGGAGCATGGTGCGAGTAGGGATGGAGAGAAACACAAAACAATTCGAAAAAGCGGCACCACGTGAAGGATAAAAAGTACTCGCAGTGAAGGGAGAGAAAGTTGTTGAACACAAAAGACTCGATGACGAAACAAATAACGGGTACAACGTTCATGAACGTGTTCACTCTCTCAGGCTCGGGCCTGGGTGGTGAAACCCCAGGCCTCTATGCACTCTAGGTGGGGAAACAGGAGCTCCACCAGGTGCGACCGCCTCGCAGGATGCACAGAGAGAGAGTGAGTGAGAGAGAGAGTGAGAGCGAGAGCGATGTGAGAGAGACAGTGAGTGAGAGAGTGAGTGTGTGACTGAGAGAGTGAGAGAGTGAGTGAGAGCGTGAGTGACTGAGAGAGTGAGTGACTGAGAGAGTGACTGAGAGTGAGTGAGTGACAGAGAGTGGGTGAGAGTGTGAGTGAGTGTGAGAGAGTGAGTGAGTGAGAGAATGAGTAAGTGAGAGAATGAGTAAGTGAGTCAGTGAGAGAGTGAGTCAGTGAGAGAGTGAGTGACTGAGTGAGTGACTGAGAGAGTGAGTGAGAGAGTGAGAGAGTGAGTGAGAGAGTGAGTGAGTGAGTGACTGAGAGAGTGGGTGAGTGTGTGACTGAGAGAGTGAGTGAGAGAGAGTGAGAGAGTGAGTGAGTGAGAGAGTGAGTGAGTACAGAGAGTGGGTGAGTGACTGAGTGAGTGACTGTGAGAGTGGGTGAGTGACAGAGTGAGAGAGTGAGTGACTGAGTGAGCGAGAGAGTGAGTGAGTGACTGAGTGAGCGAGAGAGTGACTGAGAGAGTGAGTGAGTGGGTGAGTGAGTGTGAGAGAGAGTGAGTGACTGAGTGAGTGACTGAGAGAGTGACAGAGAGAGAGTGAGTGAGAGAGTGAGTGACTATAGAGTGGGTGAGTGAGAGAGTGAGTGACTGAGTGAGTGACTGAGAGAGTGGCAGTGAGTGAGTGAGAGAGAGTGAGTGAGAGAGAGTGAGTGAGAGAGTGAGAGAGTGAGTGAGAGAGTGAGTGAGTGTGAGTGGGGCGGTTGTGGGTATTGGAGAAGATGGCGGATGGTCTTGGGGTACAGGCGGCGGCCGGTAAATGAATGGATTGGGGGGGGGGGCGCTTTAGCGGAAGGCGTCTCCAAAGAGGGCGGCGGTGGCGGCCGGGAAAGTGGGGGGGGCCCCCCACTTTCTCAGATGCCGCCGGTGGCCCTTGGAAAGATGAAGGGGGCGGGGGGAGGGGGGGGGGGGGGGAGGTTCCGATTGTCACTTTGTAATCGACTCGACATTTTATTTCCTTTTTGTAAATAATTTTAACGGCAGGTTCTGATCACCGGCCGCCCACCACCACCGCCACCACCACCGCCACCACCATCACCACCGCCACCACCGTCACCACCACCGTTACCGCCACCACCGTCACTACCACCGCCACCACCGTCACCACCGCCACCGCCACCACCGCCACCACCACCGCCGCCACCACCACCGTCACCACCACCGTTACCGCCACCACCGTCACTACCACCATCACCACCGTCACCACCACCGTCACCACCGTCACCACCACCACCGCCACCGTCACCACCGTCACCACCGTCACCACCACCGTCACCACCGTCACTACCGTCACCACCACCACCACCGTCACCGCCACCACCGCCACCGTCACCACCGTCGTCACCACCGTCACCACTGTCACCACCACCACCGTCACCACCGTCACCATCACCGCCACCATCATCGTCGCCACCGCCGTCACCACCACCATCACCACCGCCACCACCACCGTCACCACCACCGTCACCACCACCACCACAGTCACTCGCCGTCACCGCGGTAACGGCCGTGATTCTTCCTCCATGCCGGGTCCACATCTGAGCCATCGGGTGGCACGCTCGTGCACACACACACGCACGTACACACACGTACACACACACACCTACACACACACACCTACACACACACACACCTACACACACGCACGTACACACCTACACACACGCACACACGTACACACAAGCACGCGCACGTACACACACACCTACACACACACACCTACACACACACGCACGCCCACACACGTACACACACGCACGCACACACACGTACACACACACCTACACACACACACCTACACACACACACCTACACACATAGACACACCTAGACACCTACGACGAATGTGAGTGTGTGAATGTGAGTGTGTGAATGTGAGTGTGTGAATGTGTGTGAATGTGAGTTTGTGAATGTGTGTGAATGTACGTGTGTGTGTAGGTGTGTGTGTGCGGGGAGCGGTGGCGCAGAGGTTAGCGCTACGCTGCGCTACGAACCCGGCGACCCGGGTTCGATTCCCGCTCACATCCAACACCACCAGTGACGATTACCTGGGCCTCCCCTAGGTCGACTCAGCCTCAAATGAGTAACCTGGTGCGGTGTGTAGTAATCATCGCCACTGGGAGACAAAGGCGGCCGGGCCTGGTGGTACTGGAAACACTCACCCCCTCGTGTTCATAGGTGCTGCTACTCGCTAAAGGCACTTGCCCCGCGACAGCCTGAAGGCTATGCGGGGGAGCTTTGTTTCGTCACTTCTCTACGAGGTGAAATCGGTGATCGATCTGACAAATCAATAACGTGGTCGGTCAGTGGGGGGGGGGGGGTGGGGGTGGGCGAAACAATCAATATGAAGGTGATCGTTTATTTGATTTATTGATGATTCTAATCAAAGATGTTGTCGCGTTGTCAAAATGTCACGGTTCGAACCGCGCCTGGAAAATCGTCCGTCGGTTCCCGTTGCAGTAATTGCTGAACGCAACGTGTCGTTGATTCTTACACAGTCGTAGCTAGAGGACGTTCTTTGTTGGGTTCGGGGCCGGCCATAAATGACGTCACGCACCTAGGGGGTGGGGGAGGGGTCCGACATTTGTGACGATATGTGACGAGGGGGGGGGGCGTTGAGGAATGTGACATGGAATCAAAATGCTGCAACTTTAGATGAATATAGACAACACGTTCTACTTAATTAAATATTCTACGTAATAAATGTTTTCTCCTACAATATCGGAGTGCAGCGCCACATTGAATACGCACTACAATGACAATAGTTTAAAGCGATTTGAAGCATTTTTAATTTTTTTGGGGGGGGGCAGAGCTTTGTGACATCATATTCTGACTTTTGGGACGAGGGGGGTCAAAATCGTTCAAAATCGCGTGACGTCATTTATGGACGGCCCCTTTAGGTTTGCGCCAAATATAAAAATGTGCTCGCGATAAATCCTCCACCGCCACCCGCACACGGAGCCACTTGGTTAAGGCTGCGTCGTGTTAAACACATTCCTCCTGCAGAGGGAGCTGGTAGGAACGTCGGGTTGCTCGGTCAATGGCCTGCAGGGTCAACGGCGGCGTGGTGTATTCCGCAAATATGCCCGACTGTGAGGGCGGGCACAAGCCGGCGTGAGTAGGTGAAACGTTGAGTTTTATAAGGGCACCACGGGGTGAGTTTGTAGGTCCACACGATGTACAGCCGTTTCAATAGGGCAAACAGCAATATAAAGTGTCTTATTTATTTGAGGATTCTACCTTGTGATGGGACTTTGTAGGAAGAACTTTGAGATTTTGTAAGGGACACGGGTGAGACCGATTAGGTCTGAATTGATTTGCAGTAAGGTAGGGCGCTGATCAGTGGTTGACAGATTTGATGAGGTAGGATAATGATCAGGGGTTGAGATGTTTGCATCTCCCCTCTGATCTCAACTCGCTACAGTGGAAAGCATTTACACCATTGGAACCTCATTTGCCAGTNAAAAATATGAATTGTTTTTTACCCTTTTATTGGCAACAAAACTGAGACTAGGCTCTAAGGAAAGCTGTCTCGGGTGTGGACCAATCAACTTCAAGGACAGTGCATACATTATCAGAGTTGTGTTTTTTGTTTTGCATTATGACTGCAGGTATTGTGGTCTATGCAAACATGACTCCTCGTAAAAAGGTGTCAGTTTAGTTTCCAGATTAAAGGGCAAAAAACCAATTATCGCTACAGTGGGTTTTTCGTCAGTCGTTTTACAATAACAAAAATAACCTCCCACCCAACACAACGCGATTACATTTAACGCCACCGGTTATTACAGACACATTTACTATATTTTAGTTCTGCCGAAAATCTTCTTGGTTCTTTCGGTAAAGTAACGTAGAATGGAAATAATAAAATAAAAATAAAAATAAAAAAATAATTCTCACGACGTTTCGGCCACAACGCAAGCAGCCGTCCTCAGGTGTAGAACAGGTCTGTCGAGAAGACAGCGTCTTCCATTCTACGTGACTTTACCGAAAGAACCAAGAAGATGAATCCCTGCAGTCACGAAAGCTTTAAATCGAAAGGTTTGTTGTTGTTTGTTTAACGGCTGATTTGAGACGACAGTTTGTCTTTTGTCGGTTGTGTTGTTGTTGCGCAAATGACACCAACGACGGCAAATCTGTCGGGCCCAGGTGTGGCCATCGGATTTCCCCGTGGATTCTATTCGGGTGGTTGATCTTTCATGTGTTGTTGTGTGTGTGTGTGGCGAGCCTGGGACCCTCAGTCGTAGTAGTCGTCGTAGAGGACTTGTTTTTGGTTAGGGGCCGTATAAATGAACGCACCAGGGGGGGTGGGGGAGGGGCAGGTGCGGTGGAGTGGTGGGTGAGAATTCGTCACATCAAATGCTGCTTTAAATGAAAAAATTAACCCGTAAAAACAAAGTTTTTCACTATAAATCCTTTATATACGTGGCGGCTAGAGTCCTCTCGTCTCTGGCTTGAGATGGATGCCACTATGGGTCAGATGATTGCCTGCCACCATTAAGCAATTGGTAAATAAATATATTTTTTTCCTAAAAAGTGTAAAATTTTGGAAAAAATTTTCACGAACATTAATTGTCACGCACAACGAGTCTGTGTGGAAAATGTCAGCTCGATTGGATCACGGGAAGTGGGTTAAAAAACGACCGAAAGATTTGCACGGTCGTAAGCGCGCAAGCAAGCGAACTTAATATAAAGATTTAAAAANACAACACGTTCTACTTGATTAAATATTTTCGATTTAAAGCTTTCGTGACTGCAGGGATTCATCTTCTTGGTTCTTTCGGTAAAATCACGTAGAAGGGAAGTAATAAAATAATNAAAAATAAAACATATAAAATAATTCTCACCATTATTTTATTATTTTATTACTTCCCTACGTGACTTTACCGAAAGAAACAAGAAGATAAATAGACTTTGTAATAAATGTTTCTCCTACAACATCAGAGTGCAGCGCCACATTAAATACGCACTTCAATGACAATAGTTTAAAGCGATTTGAAGCATTTTTTTATTGGGGGGGGGGCAGAGCTTTGAGACGTCATTTGAGGGCNGGGGGGGGGTCAAAAATCGTTCAAAATCGCGTACGTCATTTATGGACGGCCCCCCATCCCTAGCTCGACTCTGCATCGGATGAGCGCCTGGCGCGGTGTGTGGGTAAACCTCGTCACTGGGGGGAGACAAAGGCGGTCGTGAGTGGTGCTGGTCACCCACCCCCCCTCGTTGCCACAGTGCGGCCGCCTTAGGCGCTGCTGCTGCTCGCTGCTAACAGCACTTGCCCCGACAGTCCGTTAAGGCTACCTGGGGAGGGAACCTTTGTCACCCACTCCCATCCACACCCACTCACCACCCACTCACCGTCCACTCCCACCCACCATCCACCACCACCCACCCACCACCAACCACCCACATCCACCACCACCCANCACCACACCACCACCACCACCCACACCCACCACCACCACCCACCACATCCACCACCACCCACCACCACCACCACCACCACCACCACACCCACCACCACACCCACCACATCCACCCACCCACATCCACCACCACCCCCACATCCACCCACCACCACGCACCATCCACATCCACCACCACCAACATCCACCACCCCCCACATCCANCCACCACACCACCACCACCACATCCACCACCCCCACATCCACCACCACACCCCACATCCACCCACCACCCCACCACCACCACCCCACCACACCCACCACCCCCACCACACCACCACCCACACACCAACCACCCCCACACACACACCCACCACCCACACACACAACCACCATTAACCCACCCCTCCCCCAGTCCCACCGCTCCCGGCTGTCCGACAGCTGAAGACGCTGAACTCCGCACATTTGAAGGCCACTGCAGACTGATTGTAGACTAATACTGGTAGGAACCTCCTGGTTCCACCAGCCCACAGGGGATTATTGTGTCCGTCCGTCCGTAGTGCATCCAAAAATGGAGGGGTGGGGCTGGGTGGAGAGGGAGGGTGGGGAGGGGCTGGGTGGGAGGGGAAAGTGGGGAGGGCTGGGTGGGAGGTTGGGAGGTTGGGAGGGGGGGGGAGTGGGAGGGCTGGGTGGGGAGGTGGGGAGGGCTGGGTGGGAAGGGAAAGTGGGAGGGCTGGGTGGGGAGGGGTGGGTGGGGGTGGGAGGGGCTGGGTGGGGAGGGGCTGGGTGGGGAGGGTGGGTGGGGAGGGAGTGGGAGGGGCTGGGTGGGAGGTGGGAGGGGCTGGGTGGGGAGGGTGGGCCTTGCTGGGTGGGAGGGTGGGTGGGGCTGGGTGGGAGGGGTGGGCTGGGTGGGTGGGTGGGGAGGGTGGGGCTGGGTGGGGAGGGGCTGGCCACCCCGTGGTGCCCTTATAAAACTCAACGTTTCACCTACTCACGCCGGCTTGTGCCCGCCCTCACAGTCGGCCATATTTGCGGAATACACCACGCCGCCGTTGACCCTGCAGGCCATTGACCGTGCAACCCGACGTTCCTACCAGCTCCTTCCGCAGGAATGTGTTTATTATCGAGGCTTCACACCCCTCCAAATTTTGACCCCCCTCGTCACAAATGTCTGACCCCCTTCGCCCCCTAGGTGCGTGACGTCATTTATGGGCGGCCCCCTAAGGGCTGGGCGAATCGATAGCAGCATTAACAAGCGATTCCGTTGCACTGCACTTACTCAGGAATCGATCCGGACACTCGCCCCCGCCCCTCTCCATTCCTACGGAACTCAATGGATGGCCCCTAAGAGGTAGGGGAATCGATAGCAGCATTAACAAGCGATTTTGTTGGTCTCAACTTACTTAGGAATCGATCCGCCCCCCTCCTCAGCCGCCTATATAAAGGGCGCGGCCGTTGCTGCCTCCGTCTCTCGGTGGCAATGGCGGTGATGGCTGCGATGGTGAGTTGTGAGGCGATCTTGGACGCGGTAATCCGCAGCAATCCGCGGTTAATTCCGTCGCTTTCGACGCGGGCGAGTCGAGCGGCGGCATCGCGGCTCGTTGGGCGCTCGTAAAAGTAAAAAATGTCGAGTGGAAGTTGTTTGTTGAAGTCGTAGCGGCTGTTGGTGCGTGGGCGCGTTAGGCGCTTTTGGTTAGGCCTCACAATTACGGGAGCTCGAGTTTTATAACGTACGGGACTTTGTCTAATTGTGTATCTGCTCGCTTCCCCTAGCTATCTATCGAATTATGTAAAGTGTGATTTAGTTTGTGTGGTATTGCCTTTGTGCTGTTAGCCTTTAGGCGTTGTTTAATCTGCTGGTGAGACTAGGCCAGAGAAGGCTGCTGTGTCTGGTGTAGGCCCCAATCGGTTTTCCAGACTGCGTAGAACTTTATAATTACAATGTAACAATAATTACATTGTAACGATTACATTGTTGTTAAAGTCTGCATAGAACTGTATAATTACATAACAATTACATTATTATTAAAGACTGCATAGAACATTATTTATACATTATAGCAATAATTACATTGTTAAAGACTGCATAGAACATTCTAATTACATTATAACAATAATTACATGTTAGACTGCATAGAACATTCTAATTACATTATAACAATAATTACATTATTAAAGACTGGATGGACCATTCTAATTACATTATTATTAAAGACCATGCATAGAACATGATTATCAGAGCATATGGTGTTTGCATGTTCACAAGGACCGCGTCTGGTTCATGCAGAGACTTTAAATTTCCTTCCTAAAGACAAAATCTATTTTGTGTTTGAAGCCGTAAGGCTAAAACCAATTTTTGTTTCATACTTTTGCTACTGGCAAAAAGGTAAATCCCTTTTTAGGTTTTTTCGGTAAAGTCACGTAGGTAAAAAATAAAATTTATAAAAGTAAAATAAAAATCACGACTTTTCGATTGCAACACAAGCAATCATCAGGTATAAATGAAATCAAAAATAATTGACTTTACCGAAAAAACCTAAGAATATGAATCCTTGCAGTCACGAAAGCTTCAAATCTAGAATTAAACTCTTTTTTCTTCTTGGTTCTTTCGGTAAAGTCGCGTAGAAGGGAAGTAATAAAGAATAAAAATAAACATAATAAAATATTTTTTTATTTTATTACTTCCCTTCTACGTGACTTTACCGAAAGAACCAAGAAGATGAATTCCTGCAGTCACGAAAGCTTTAAATCGAAATTTAAATCCCTTTTTGTTTTACAATACGGCCACTTAAAACTGAGCCCTGATCTCTATCCACTACTGGATGCAGATCAATGTGGTGGTGCCTCTACCCTGTGTGTGTATCTCTAATGCACATGGCGCCTCTGTTAATCTTGATCTCTATCCACTACTGGATGCAGATCAATGTGGTGGTGTCTCTACCCTGTGTGTGTTTCTCTAATGCACATGGCGCCTCTGTTAATCTTGATCTTATCCACTACTGGATGCAGATCAATGTCTCTACCCTGTGTGTTATCTCTAATGCACATGGCGCCTCTGTATCTTGATCTCTATCCATACTGGATGCAGATCAATGTTGGTTGCTCTACCCTACTTGTTTATGCACATGGCCCTCTGTTAATCTTGATCTCTATCCACTCTGGATGTAGATCAATGTGGTGGTGCCTCTCCCTGTCGTGTTTCTCTAATGCACATGGCGCCTTGTTAATCTTGACTACCACTACTGGATGCAGAATGTGGTGGTGCCTCTACCCTGTGTGTGTATCTCTAATGCACATCGCCTCTGTTAATCTTGATCTCTACCACTACTGGATGCAGAATGTGGTGGTTCCTCTACCTACTGTGTCAATGCCTGGCGCCTCTGTTAATCTTGATCTCTATCCCTACTGGTGTAGATCAATGTGGTGGTTTACCCTTCGTGTTTTCTAATGCACATGGCGCCTTGTTAATCTTATCTCTATACTACTATGCAGATCAATGTGGTGGTGCCTCTACCCTACGTGTGTTTTCTAATGACATGGCGCCTCTGTTAANCTTGATCTCTACACTACTGGATGAGATCAATGTGGTGGTGTCTCTACCCTACGTGTGTTTCTCTAATGCACATGGCGCCTCTGTTTCATGATCTTATCCACTACTGGATGATGGTCGAGTCTCACCCCTGCAAGTCGTCTCTAATGCATGTGGCTCCTGTGTCTGTCCACCCTTTAAAATCTCGCTATAGCTTGAATGTCAATGAGCGTCGCTTCTTGTTTGTGCACAACGCCATCGAGTTCCAAGTGGACCCACCATCGCCGACTCTCCGTGTGCATCCACCTCGTGGTGAGTTGCAGTCTGTTCTCTTTCATCATCATCACGGTGGCTAGGAGATGTTAACTACCTCGCTTGGTGTGCAGGAGGTCGTGTGTTCGATGCCGGGCATCTGAGGGTTTTTTTGGTAGGGGAACAGCTTTACAGCTCAACGTATTTGTCCACAATAAACGTTAGCAACACAATCAAACTCAACCATGCCTATCCTTGCCAGGGTATAGGACTTTGGGTTTCAGAACCGAACTGGCCCTTCACAAACGAGAGCTCAACACAAAACGAAGTGGCTTATCGATCAACATCATCATGCCGCGAGGACATGTCTAGTAGCGGCAAAACCATCGGTGAAATACTCTTAGGTTTTTCGGTAAAGTCACGTAGGTACAAAATAAAATGATAAATCACGACGTTTCGAAGGCAACACAAGTCTCCGTCATCAGGTGGGACCGTCACAGCTAAATTTACAGCATCTCGAGAAGCTGTGACTTCTTGTCTCGTCTGTTAAAAACTATAAACAGGTGAAATTCCTCCCGTGGAGGGTATTAATTCTAGATTTGAAGCTTTCGTGACTGCAAGGATTCATACTCTTAGGTTTTTTCGGTAAAGTCACGTAGGTGAAAAATAAAATTAACTAATAAATCACGACGTTTCGGAGGCCACACAAGTGAAATGATGTGGCCACGTGGTTTCGGGATGGGGGGGGGGGTTGGTGAAGGTTTTTGTGGGCAGTTGATGAGTGGTGAGGTGGGCCAGGGAACTTGGGAGGTGACTCGCAGAGGTGATGACATTCACAGATAGGGACATCTGAATTCCCGTGTCGATTTATCTCAACATTGGTCTGATCTGCGTCACCTCCCAGCACCAGCGGTAAGACGGGCGGTAGCGCCCTCCCCACAGCAACAAGGGTCTGGGTTCGACTCCGCACTTGGGTGTCCTCTGTGCAGTCTACACGTTCTGTCCGTGTGCTGCAGAGGGAGTGGAGTTTGGATGATATTCCCTCTTGTTCAGTAGAGTAGCGGCTAGCGTGCTACGCTTACGAACCTGACCACCCAAGTTCGAATCACGCTCACGGCAACCAGCACCAGTGATGATTATCTAAACTGGTCCTGGGCCTCCTCCCCTAGGTTGGCTCGGCCTCAAATGAGTACCTGGTGCGGTGTGTCGTAAACATTGCCACTGGGGGAGACAAAGGCGGCCGGTGTGGTGTTGGCCACCCACTAGTGTACCACTAGGTGCTGCTCTTGATGCCCAGGTTATTGTGGTGTGTGCACACATGTGTAATCCAAGCGTGTGCCTGGTTTTTCTTCGNTTTTTTGCAGGGACTGCGAGGTGGGGGTGATGTGGTGATGGGGGGGAGGTGATGGCGACCTGAATTGTGGGGGGTGAGGCCCCCCCTTCTCCTGGAGACGCACGCTGGCTCGGCAAGGAGCTTGTGACGACGCCTCCGTGCCTTGTGGGTAAGTCTGCCCGGCCGGCCGTGTGCGCGTTTTTCTAAGTCGCCTCTGGGTTTAGAACCTCGCATTAGCCGCCGTGCCCCTTGCTACGTAACTGTTTAAAGTGGGGGTAGTTGAACTGTCCACCCGTTCCAATGGCGTACGCCGTTGGGGAAAACTAAACTAACTTTGTATGGGTACGGAGGCTGTCGCAAAGCCACGCGCGGGAGAGGAGAGGGTGGCTTGAGTGTGGCGCCGTTTTAGCGCCGGCTGTCAGTTACAGCATTTCTATTTAAAGCTTTCGTGACTGCAGGGATTCATCTTGGTTCTTTCGGTAAAGTCACGTAGAATGGAAGCAATAAAAATAATAAAATAAAACATAAAATAATTCTCACGACGTTTCGTCTCCCCGACAGACCTGTTCTTCACCTGAGGACGGCTGCTTGCGTTGTGGCCGAAACGTGAGAATTATTTTATGTTTTATTTTAGTATTTTTATTGTTTCCATTCTACGTGATGACTTTACCGAAAGAACCAAGAAGAAGTTATAGCATTGTTGTAAAAACAACGGCACCGCCACCGCTAAGTAACGCCGCGAACGGCTCTCGCGTTCCCCAGGGGAACAATGCCGTTGAAAGCGCTCCGTGTGTGGCTGGCCAATCCGTTTCTGGCGGCGATGGGGCAGAGAGCCAGTGATGTCCAACATAAAGAGTAGTGGACAGAACTTCATTTCTGAAACCTATTATGGTCTGAGGCTCCCGAAGGCAAAATATCTCCCGCCCTTAGGGGGTTGGTGGTGCGGGAGGGGATGGGGCGGTGGAGTTCGTAGCGGTCGCGAATCGTCGGCCGATTGCTGGGTAGGGGGGTGCGGTGACGACCATTGCCATGGTAACGCTCCGGGTTTCTCCCTCAGGACCGCTCGGCAGGACCCAGTTCCCGTCTGGTCGGCACGGCGACGGAGGATGTGGAGCGTGGCCCTCGTCCCAAGGTGGGTCTGAAGTGTGTGGAGCTGCCCTGGGCATGTGGGGGGGTGGGTGGAGGTGGGGGGGTGGGTGGAGGTGGGGGGGAGATGAGGGGGGTGGGGGGGAGATGAGGGGTGGGGGGGGAGATGAGGGGGGTNGGGGGGGGGGAGATGAGGGGGTGGGGGGGAGATGAGGGGGTGGTNGGGGGAGATGAGGGGGTGGTGGGGGGGAGATGAGAGGGGTGGTGGGGGAGATGAGGGGGGTGGTGGGGGGAGATGAGGGGGGTGGTNGGGGGAGATGAGGGGGTGGTGGGGGGGAGATGAGGGGGTGGTGGGGGAGATGAGGGGGGTGGTGGGGGAGATGAGAGGGGTGGTGGGGGAGATGAGGGGGGTGGGGTTTGGTGGGGGGGTGTTGTTGGAGCGTGTACCACGAGGAGCCAAGCGTGATGATAACATTGACCACACGGTGACTGCGCGTGCGCGTGGCGTGATGTCGTGAATATATTAGCTCTATCTGATTTTGGCTGTGGGCACGCTCCTAGTTCTAGTAGTGATTAGTCGCCTGTATTGCTACTCTTGAGGTTGTGGCTTTACGTTTCAACACACACACGAACTTGTGGCGCGTTGTGTGTGTTTGCTGATTGCAGGTGGTGAGTTTGGGGGACTGGATCTACCCATCTGTACGGAGTTTGTAGGGGACCGGGTCTCTACCCATCTGTGCGGAGTTTGGGGTCCTGTGTGATTGCCGTTGGTGTGACGTGTTCTGAACGTGTCGCTATTTAATAAACGATGAAGACACTGGCAGTGGTTTGTCGCATCTTGTGTTTATTGTTCTTTCTCACACCACGTGTTGAGACCCCCACAAGGTGCCCATCCATCCATCTCCCATCTACCCACCCATCTCCTACCCACCCATCTACCCACCCATCTCCTCTCCTACCCACCCATCTCCCTACCCACCCATCTCCCATCTCCCCACCCACCCATCTCCCCACCCATCTCATACCCACCCATCTCCCTACCCACCCATCTCCCATCTCCCCACCCATCTCCTCACCCATCTCCCTACCCACCCATCTCCCATCTCCCCACCCACCCATCTCCCCACCCATCTCCTACCCACCCATCTACCCACCCATCTCATACCCACCCATCTCCCTACCCACCCATCTCCTACCCATCTCCCATCTCCTACCCACCCATCTCATACCCACCCATCTCATACCCACCCATCTCCCATCTACCCACCCATCTCCCACCCATCTCTCATCTACCCACCCATCTCCTACCCACCCATCTCCCCTCCCATCTCCTACCCATCTCTCATCTACCCACCCATCTCCTACCCACCCATCTACCCACCCATCTCTCATCTACCCACCCATCTCCTACCCACCCAACTCCCCACCCATCTCCTACCCACCCATCTCCTACCCACCCATCTCATACCCACCCATCTACCCACCCATCTCCTACCCACCTCTCATCTACCCACCCATCTCCTACCCACCCATCTCCCCTCCCATCTCCCCACCCACCCATCTCATACCCACCCATCTCTCCACCCACCCATCTCATACCCACCCATCTCATACCCACCCTCCCATCTCCCTACCCACCCATCTCATACCCACCCATCTCCTACCCATCTCCCTACCCACCCATCTCCCCACCCATCTCCCTACCCACCCATCTCCCTCCCCACCCATCTCCTTCCCCACCCATCTCCCTCCCCACCCATCTCCCTCCCCACCCATCTCCCTCCCCACCCATCTCCCTCCCCACCCATCTCCCCCACCCATCTCCCTCCCCACCCATCTCCCTCCCCACCCATCTTTCTCCCCACCCATCTCCCTCCCCACCCATCTCCCTCCCCACCCATCTCCCCACCCACCCATCTACCCACCCATCTATCCACCCATCTACCCACCCATCACCCACCCATCTACCCACCCATCTACCCACCATCTACCCACCCATCTACCCACCCATCTACCCACCCATCTCCTACCCACCCATCTACCCACCCATCTCCCCACCCACCCATCTCCTACCCATCTACCCACCCATCTACCCACCCATCTCCTACCCACCCATCTACCCACCCATCTCCTACTCGCCCCATCTCCTACCCACCCATCTACCCACCCATCTACCCACCCATCTACCCACCCATCTACCACCCATCTACCCACCCATCTACCCACCCATCTACCCACCCACCCATCTACCCACCCATCTACCCACCCATCTACCCACCCATCTCCTACCCACCCATCTCCTACCCACCCATCTACCCACCCATCTACCCACCCATCTACCCACCCACCTACCCACCCATCTCCCCACCCACCATCTCCTACCCATCTACCCACCCATCTACCCACCCATCTACCCACCCATCTCCTACCCACCCATCTACCCACCCATCTCCTACTCGCCCATCTCCTACCCACCCATCTACCCACCCATCTACCCACCCATCTACCCACCCATCTACCACCCACCCATCTACCCACCCATCTACCCACCCACCCATCTACCCACCCATCTACCCACCATCTACCCACCCATCTCCTACCCACCATCTCCTACCCACCCATCTACCCACCCATCTACCCACCCATCTACCCACCATCTACCCACCCACCTACCCACCCATCTACCCACCCACCCATCTACCCACCCATCTACCCACCCATCTCCTACCCACCCATCTACCCACCCATCTCCTACCCACCATCTACCCACCCATCTACCCACCCATCTACCCACCCATCTCCTACCCACCCATCTCCTACCCACCCATCTACCCACCCATCCACCCACCCATCTACCCACCCATCTACCCACCCATCTACCCATCCATCTCCTACCCACCCATCTCCTACCCACCCATCTCCTACCCACCCATCTACCCACCCATCTACCCACCCATCTACCCACCCATCTCCTACCCACCCATCTCCTACCCACCCATCTCCTACCCACCATCTACCCACCCATCTCCTACTCGCCCATCTCCTACCCACCCATCTACCCACCCATCTACCCACCCATCCATCTCCCCACCCATCTACCCATCTACCCACCCACCCATTACCCACCCATCTACCCATCTACCCACCCACCCATCTCCTACCCACCCATCTACCCACCCATCTACCCACCCATCTACCCACCCATCTACCCACCCATCTCCTACCCACCCATCTCCTACCCACCCATCTACCCACCCATCTCCTACTCGCCCATCTCCTACCCACCCATCTACCCACCCATCTCCCCACCCACCCATCTCCTACCCACCCATCTACCCACCCATCTACCCACCCACCCATCTACCCACCCATCTACCCACCCATCTACCCACCCATCTCCTACCCACCCATCTCCTACCCACCCATCTACCCACCCATTACCCACCCATCTACCCACCCATCTACCCACCCTCCTACCCACCCATCTACCCACCCATCTACCCACCCACCCATCTCCTACCCACCCTCCTACCCACCCATCTCCTACCCACCCATCTCCTACCCACCCATCTACCCACCCATCTCCTACCCACCCATCTCCTACCCACCCATCTACCCACCCATCTACCCACCCACCCATCCACCCACCCATCTACCCACCCATCTACCCACCCATCTACCCACCCATCTACCCACCCATCTACCCACCCATCTACCCACCCATCTACCCATCCATCTCCTACCACCCATCTCCTACCCACCCATCTACCCACCCATCTCCTACCCACCCATCTCCTACCCACCCATCTACCCACCCATCTACCCACCCATCTCCTACTCGCCCATCTCCTACCCACCCATCTACCCACCCATCTACCCACCCATCTCCTACTCGCCCATCTCCTACCCACCCATCTACCCACCCATCTACCCACCCATCCATCTCCCCACCCATCTCCCCACCCATCCATCTCCCCACCCATCTCCCCACCCACCCATCTCCTACCCACCCATCTCCTACCCACCCATCTACCCATCTACCCACCCACCCATTACCCACCCATCTACCCACCCATCTACCCACCCACCCATCTACCCACCCATCTACCCACCCATCTCCTACCCACCCATCTACCCACCCATTACCCACCCATCTACCCACCCATCTGCTACCCACCCATCTACCCACCCACCCTCCTACCCACCCATCTACCCACCCATCTACCCACCCACCCATCTCCTACCCACCCATCTACCCACCCATCTCCTACCCACCCATCTACCCACCCATCTACCCACCCACCCATCTCCTACCCACCCATCTACCCACCCATCTCCTACCCACCCATCTACCCACCCATCTACCCACCCATCTACCCACCCATTTACCCATCCACCCACCCATCTACCCACCCATCTACCCATCCATCTACCCACCCATCTCCTACCCACCCATCTACCCACCCATCTTCTACCCACCCATCTCCTTCCCACCCATCTCCTACCCACCCATCTACCCACCCATCTCCTACCCACCCATCTCCCCACCCACCCATCTCCCCACCCACCCATCTACCCACCCACCCATCTACCCACCCATCTACCCACCCACCCATCTCCCCACCCACCCATCTCCCCACCCACCCATTTACCCACCCATCTACCCACCCATCTCCTACCCACCATCTCCCACCCACCCATCTCCCCACCCATCTACTACCCACCCATCTACCCACCCATCTCCCACCCACCCATCTACCCACCCATCTCCTACCCACCCATCTACCCACCCATCTCCCACCCACCCATCTCCCACCCACCCATCTCCCCACCCACCCTCCTACCCACCCATCTCTTACCCACCATCTACCCACCCATCTCCTACCCACCCATCTACCCACCCATCTCCCCACCCACCCATCTACCCACCCATCTCCCCACCCACCCATCTACCCACCCATCTACCCACCCACCCATCTACCCACCCATCTCCTACCCACCCATCTACCCACCCCCCCCGCTGCCCCCACTTCACGGCGTGGTGTTGACTCGCTGCACCCCCCCGTAGTGCCCACTGCTCCCACCACCACCCCCACCGCTCCCCCAGCGAAGAGCGCCCTCAGGGTGAGCGCCGAGGCTGCGGCCACGGCCACGAGGGCCGCGCACTGCGCAGCCGACCACGCGGCCACGCGCGCCGCCTTCGCCTCCAGCAGGCGGCGGTCGCGAGCCTCGGAGGCGCGCAGCGCGTGCTGCAGGGAGCCGCTGCGGGCCAAGTTGGCGCGCACGCGCAGTAGAGAGTCCTGGGGGGGGGAGGGGGTGTGGGGGGGGAGAGTTGTAGGAGGGGTGTGGGTGGGAGGAGGGGTGTGGGTGGGTGGGTGGGAGGGTGTGTGGGAGGGGTGGTGGGAGGGGTGGGGGGGAAGGGGGTTTGTGGTGGTAGCAGGAGTGGGGGGAGGTGAGCGAGTGGAGAGGTCAACTCGTTCTCCCATCTCCACTCGCCCTCCCATCTCCACTCACCCTCCCACTCGCCCTCCCATCTCCACTCACCTGTAGGTCGTCCACCTGCACGTCCACCATCTGCTGGGAACTCAGGAAGCTCCTCCAGTCGCCCTGGACGTCGAGGTCGTCCACCATCACCTCCATCCACACGGTCTTGCTGGACACGCGGCTGAACGTGTTGTCGAAGCACACGGTGTAGTCTCCGTCCTCCACCGCCTTGATGCTGAGCACGACGAGTCGGTGGAGTCAAACCGTCGTGTCTCAGAGAGGGTCACAGACTCACACAGAGACTCACACAGAGACACACAGAGAGCCACAGACTCGCACAGAGACACAGACTCACACAGACACATAGACTCACACAGAGAGTCATAGACTCACACAGAGAGTCATAGACTCACACAGAGAGCCATAGACTCACACAGAGAGCCATAAACTCACACAGAGACCCGTAGACTCACACAGAGACCCACAGACTCACACAGAGACCCATAGACTCACACAGAGACCCATAGACTCACACAGAGACCCATAGACTCACACAGGGACCCACAGACTCACACAGACACATAGACTCACACAGAGAGCCATAGACTCACACAGAGTCATAGACTCACACAGAGAGCCACAGAGACCTACAGACTCACACGGAGAGCCATAGACTCACACAGAGACCCACACTCACACAGAGACCCACATACTCGCACAGAGAGCCATAGACTCACACAGAGACCCATAGACTCACACAGAGAGCCACAGACACACAGAGACCTACATACTCACACAGAGAGCCATAGACTCACAGAGATCCATAGACTCACACAGATATCCATAGACTCACACAAAAAGCCATAGACTCACACAGAGAGCCATAGACTCACACAGACACATAGACTCACACAGAGATCCATAGACTCACACAGAGATCCATAGACTCACACAGAGCCATAGACTCGCACAGAGACCCATAGACTCACACAGAGACCCATAGACTCACACAGAGACACAGACTCGCATAGACTCACACAGAGAGCCATAGACTCACACAGAGACCCACAGACTCACACAGACTCACACAGAGACCTATAGACTCACACAGAGAGACATAGACTCACACAGAGAGACATAGACTCACACAGAGAGCCATAGACTCACACAGACACATAGACTCACACAGAGATCCATAGACTCACACAGAGATCCATAGACTCACACAGAGCCATAGACTCGCACAGAGACCCATAGACTCACACAGAGACCCATAGACTCACACAGAGACACAGACTCGCATAGACTCGCACAGAGAACCATAGACTCACACAGGAGCCACAGACTCACACAGAGACCTACAGACTCACACAGAGAGCCATAGACGCGCACAGAGACCCATAGACTCACACAGAGACCCATAGACTCACACAGAGACACAGACTCGCATAGACTCACACAGAGAGCCATAGACTCACACAGAGACCCACAGACTCACACAGAGAGACTCACACAGAGAGACATAGACTCACACAGAGAGACATAGACTCACACAGACTCACACAGAGACCCATAGACTCACACAGACTCACACAGAGACACACAGACTCACACAGAGACCCATAGACTCACAAGACTCACACAGAGACCACAGAGACCCATAGACTCACACAGAGACTCACACAGAGAACCATAGACTACACAGAGAGCCACAGACACACAGAGACCTACAGACTCACACAGAGAACCACAGACTCACACAGAGAGCCATAGACTCACACAGAGAGCCATAGACTCACACAGAGACCCACAGACTCGCACAGAGAGCCATAGACACACAGAGAGACAGAGACTCACACAGAGAGCCATAGACACACAGAGAGACAGAGACTCACACAGAGACACATAGACTCACACAGAGACCCACAGACTCACACAGAGACCCATAGACTCACACAGAGACCCATAGACTCGCACAGAGACCCATAGACTCGCACAGAGAGCCATAGACTCACACAGAGACCCATAGACTCACACAGAGACCCGTAGACTCACACAGAGACCCACAGACTCGCACAGAGACCCATAGACTCACACAGAGACCCATAGACTCACACAGAGACACAGACTCGCATAGACTCGCACAGAGAACCATAGACTCACACAGGGAGCCACAGACTCACACAGAGACCTACAGACTCACACAGAGAGCCATAGACTCGCACAGAGACCCATAGACTCACACAGAGACCCATAGACTCACACAGAGACACAGACTCGCATAGACTCACACAGAGAGCCATAGACTCACACAGAGACCCACAGACTCACACAGACTCACACAGAGAGACTCACACAGAGAGACATAGACTCACACAGAGAGACATAGACTCACACAGAGAGACATAGACTCACACAGAGACCCATAGACTCACACAGACTCACACAGAGACACACAGACTCACACAGAGACCCATAGACTCACACAGAGACTCACACAGAGAACCATAGACTCACACAGAGAGCCACAGACACACAGAGACCTACAGACTCACACAGAGAACCACAGACTCACACAGAGAGCCATAGACTCACACAGAGAGCCATAGACTCACACAGAGACCCACAGACTCGCACAGAGAGCCATAGACACACAGAGAGACAGAGACTCACACAGAGAGCCATAGACACACAGAGACAGAGACTCACACAGAGACACATAGACTCACACAGAGACCCACAGACTCACACAGACTCACACAGAGACATAGACTCACACAGAGAGACATAGACTCACACAGAGAGACATAGACTCACACAGAGAGACATAGACTCACACAGAGACCCATAGACTCACACAGACTCACACAGAGACACACAGACTCACACAGAGACCCATAGACTCACACAGAGACTCACACAGAGAACCATAGACTCACACAGAGAGCCACAGACACACAGAGACCTACAGACTCACACAGAGAACCACAGACTCACACAGAGAGCCATAGACTCACACAGAGAGCCATAGACTCACACAGAGACCCACAGACTCGCACAGAGAGCCATAGACACACAGAGAGACAGAGACTCACACAGAGAGCCATAGACACACAGAGAGACAGAGACTCACACAGAGACACATAGACTCACACAGAGACCCACAGACTCACACAGAGACCATAGACTCACACAGAGACCCATAGACTCGCACAGAGAGCCATAGACTCACACAGAGTCCCGTAGACTCACACAGAGACCCACAGACTCACACAGAGACCCATAGACTCACACAGAGACCCATAGACTCACACAGAGACCCACAGACTCACACAGAGAGCCATAGACACACAGAGAGACAGAGACTCACACAGAGACACATAGACTCACACAGACACCCATATACTCACACAGAGACTCACACAGAGACCCATAGACTCACACAGAGACCCACAGACTCACACAGAGATTTCTAGACTCACAGAGACCCACAGACTCACACAAGACACCCACAGACTCACACAGACACCCACAGACTCACACAGAGACCCACAGACTCACAAAACCCACAGACTCACACAGACCCACAGACTCACACAGACACCCACAGACTCACGCAGAAGCCCACAGACCCACGCATGACTTGCACTAACATGGACACACAAACGGGCGACGTTTCGGGCAATGGCCCTGCAGCAGGCCACGCTTGCCTGTGCGTGTTGTCCTGTTTCATCTCGTCGCGGGCGACGGTGAGGCCGCTGGGTGACACCGCCACGAAGTTGATGTCCAGCTCGCCCCCGTCGATGACCTGGCAGGCCGGGGGGGCGACGATAACCCAATCGCACCGCAACCACGAGAAGCGAGTAAAGAGCGACGTTGCTGCCAGTAACTACGACACAGCTGACGATGATTGCTCGTAGAATAATAGAAATTTAACATAATAAAATAATATAATATTTTATTGTTGTATTATTTCCCTTCCACGTGACTTTACCGAAAGAAGCAAGAAGATGAATCCCTGCAGTCACGAAAGCTTTACATCGAAATTATATATTTACATTGTTATTATAAACAATCATTTTATTATGTTTTATTTGCATTTTGTGTAATTTTATTATGTTTTTTTATATAATATATATATATATTTTTTATTTGTATTATTGTATTATTTCCCTTCTTCGTGACTTTACTGAAAAAACCAAGATGAATCCCTGCAGTCACGAAAGCTTTAAATCGAAATATAATATTTTATTATAATAAAAGAATACAAATAATACATTTTTTAAAACATAATAAAAATAATATTTAATTATGCTTCATCTCTATTATTTTATTATTTCCCTTCTACGTGACTTTACCGACAGAACCAAGAAGATGAATCCCTGCAGTCACGAAAGCTTTAAATCGAAAAAAATGATTGCTTGTGTTGCAGTCGAAACTTCGTGAGAATTTTATTGCATTATATTTTTTTACATTGTCGTATTATTTCCCTTCTACGTGACTTTACCGAAAGAACCAAGAATATAAAACTGCAACCGGCTTCATCAGGCGACAGACAGATTTGTGGAGCAATCCTCCTGTTTCGTTCATTGAATAGAATAATAGATCTTCTTGGTTCTTTCGGTAGTCACGTAGAAGGGAAATAATAAAATAATAAAAATAAAACATAAAATAATTCTCACAACGTTTCGGCCACAACGCAAGCAGCCGAAACGTCGTGAGAATTATTTTGTTATGTTTTATTTTTATTATTTTATTACTTCCCTTATACGTGATGACTTTACCGAAAGAACCAAGAAGATGAATCCCTGCAGTCACGAAAGCTTTAAATCGAAAGAATGATAGATGTGACGGCGTCACTTGTGAGCACTTCATGTGCGGGGGGGGATTCATGAACGGAGAGAGATATCGAGATATCGATAGATCGATAGAGATAAGGATAGATACATAGAGATGTAGAGAGAGAGAGAGAGACTTTTGACTTCTAAACAACTTTTATTGCCGCCAGCAGCAGCAGAACTGGAGGCGATTTCGATATGAAACGCACGAAGTCACCAGCAACACAACACACAAAGTCACCAGCAACACAATACACAAAGTCACCAGCAACACAACACACAAAGTCACCAGCAACACAATACACAAAGTCACCAGCAACACACACAGTCACTAGCAACACACAAAGTCACCAGCAACACAATACACACAGTCACTAGCAACACACAAAGTCACCAGCAACACAATACACAAAGTCACCAGCAACACACAAAGTCACCAGCAACACACAAAGTCACCAGCAACACAATACACAAAGTCACCAGCAACACAATACACAAAGTCACCAGCAACACAATACACAAAGTCACCAGCAACACACAAAGTCACCAGCAACACACAAAGTCACCAGCAACACATTAAAATAAAAGCTACAAATCCACGCGCTGTGTCGCTAAAAGCACCGCGCACAACACGAAAGAAAAGCCACGTGGTGGTGGTGGTTGTGGTGATTGTGGTGGTGGTTGTGATGGTTGTTGTGGTAGTTGTGGTGGTGGTTGTGGTGGTGGTTGTTGTGCTGGTGGTCGTGGTGGTTGTGGTGGTGGTTGTGATGGTGGTGGTTGTGATGGTGGTTGGTGGTGGTTGTGATGGTGGTGGTTGTGATGGTGGTTGTGGTGGTTGTGATAGTCGTGGTTGTAATGGTGGTGGTTGTGGTGGTGGTTGTGGTATGGTGGTTGTGGTATGGTGGTTGTGGTGATGGTGGTTGTGGTGGTTGTGGTGGTTGTTGTGGTGTGCGGTGGTGGTTGCGGTGGTGGTTGCGGTGGTGGTTGTGGTGGTGGTAGTGGTGTGTGGTGGTGGTTGCGGTGGTGATGGTGGTGGTAGATGAAGGCAGAGAGAGAGAGAGCTGTAGAGAGATGGAGGCACACACCAAGTCGTGCGCTCACCTGGAACTCCACTTCCAGGATGGCGTCCCTCTTCATGGGCTGCGAGAAGCACTCCTGTTGCCCCGCGGCCACCGAGAACGTGAACGTCTTGTCCAGAGAGGCGGCCGCACGGGGCCCAGCAGGGCCAGCCACGCGGGGCCCAGCAGGGCCAGCCACGCGGGGCCCAGCAGGGCCAGCCGCCAGGGAGCACGTGGCGCCATTGGGGAGGGAGGAGGAGGTGGTGAGGGGTCACCCAGTGGGTGAGTGGTGAGAGAGCAGGGGAGGTGAGTGAGCGATCAGGGTCGGTGAGTGAGTGGTGAGAGGGGCAGGGTAGGTGAGTGAGTGTGAGTGAGTGGTTATAAAGCAGGGGAGTGAGTGAGTGGTGAGTTGAGTGAGTGAGTGGTTATAGAGCAGGGTAGGTGAGTGAGTGGTGAATGAGTTGTGAGAGCAGAGTAGGTGAGTGAGTGGTGAGCGATCAGGCGAGGTGAGTGGTGAGTGAGTGGTGGGTGAGTGAGTTAGGGAGCAGGGTAGGTGAGTGAGTGGTGGGTGAGTGAGTGGTGAGTGGTGGGTGAGTGAGTTAGGGAGCAGGGTAGGTGAGTGAGTGGTNGGTGAGTGAGTGGTGAGTGGTGGGTGAGTGAGTTCGGGAGCAGGGTAGGTGGTGAGTGGTGGGTGAGTGAGTGGTGAGTGGTGGGTGAGTGAGTTAGGGAGAGGGTAGGTGAGTGAGTGGTGAGTGAGTGAGTGGTTATAGAGCAGGGTAGGTGAGTGAGTGGTGAATGAGTTGTGAGAGCAGAGTAGGTGAGTGAGTGGTGAGCGATCAGGCGAGGTGAGTGGTGAGTGAGTGGTGGGTGAGTGAGTTAGGGAGCAGGGTAGGTGAGTGAGTGGTGGGTGAGTGAGTGGTGAGTGGTGGGTGAGTGAGTTCGGGAGCAGGGTAGGTGAGTGAGTGGTGGGTGAGTGAGTGGTGAGTGGTGGGTGAGTGAGTTCGGGAGAGGGTAGGTGGTGAGTGGTAGCGGGGCAGCAGCAGGAGGCGACCAGGATGCGTGCCGAGTGGGGCTGCACCACCACGTGACGCGCGGTGGGTGGGGAGTGTCCCTCTCACCACCAACAACACAAAGACAAAGATCCCCCGTGTAGCCTCAGACTGTTGGGGCAAGTGGTGTTAGACTCACACAGAGAGACTCACAGAGACCCACAAACTCACACGGAGACCCACAGACTCACACAGAGACCCACAGACTCACACAGAGACCCACAGACTCACACGGAGACCCACAAACTCACACAGAGACCCACAGACTCACACGGAGACCCACAGACTTACCACACAGAGACCCACAGACTCACACAGAGACCCACAGACTTACCACACAGAGACCCACAGACTCACACAGAGACCCACAGACTTACCACACAGAGACCCACAGACTCACACAGAGACCCACAGACTTACCACACGGAGACCCACAGACTCACACAGAGACCCACAGACTTACCACACAGAGACCCACAGACTCACACGAGACCCACAGACTTACCACACGGAGACCCACAGACTCACACAGAGACCCACAGACTCACCACACAGAGACCCACAGACTCACCACACAGAGACCCACAGACTCACACAGAGACCCACAGACTTACCACACAGAGACCCACAGACTCACACAGAGACCCACAGACTTACCACACAGAGACCCACAGACTCACACAGAGACCCACAGACTTACCACACGGAGACCCACAGACTCACACAGAGACCCACAGACTCACACGGAGACCCACAGACTTACCACACGGAGACCCACAGACTCACACAGAGACCCACAGACTCACCACACAGAGACCCACAGACTCACCACACAGAGACCCACAGACTCACACAGAGACTCACAGACTCACCACACAGAGACCCACAGACTCACCACACAGAGACCCACAGACTCACACAGAGACCACAGACTCACCACACAGAGAACAGACTCACCACCAGAGACCCACAGACTCACACAGAGACCCACAGACTCACCACACAGAGACCCACAGACTCACCACACAGAGACCCACAGACTCACCACACAGAGACCCACAGACTCACCAGAGACTCACAGACTCACCACACAGAGACCCACAGACTCACACAGAGACCCACAGACTACCACACAGAGACCCACAGACTCACACAGAGACCCACAGACTTACCACACAGAGACCCACAGACTCACACAGAGACCCACAGACTCCCACACAGAGACCCACAGACTCACACAGAGACTCGCAGACTCATCACACAGAGACCCACAGACTCACCACACAGAGACCCACAGACTCACACAGAGACTCGCAGACTCACACAGAGACCCACAGACTCACCACACAGAACCCACAGACTCACACAGAGACCCACAGACTCAACACAGAGACCCACAGACTCACCACACAGAGACCCACAGACTCACCACACAGAGACCCACAGACTCACACAGAGACCCACAGACAGACCACACAGAGACCCACAGACTCACACAGAGACCCACAGACTTACCACACAGAGACCCACAGACTCACACAGAGACCCACAGACTTACACACAGAGACCCACAGACTCACACAGAGACTCACAGACTCACCACACAGAGACCCACAGACTCACACGAGATGAAACAGGATGGTCAAGTGCAGTCAGCTGTTGGTGTCGGTGCATCAGAACATTCCAAACACATCCGGTTCGAACACAAAGATCCCCCGTGTAGCCTTAACAGGCTGTAGGGGCAAGTGCTGTTAGCGAGCGCCTATGAAGGCCGGAACGGCACACGAGGGGGTGGGTGGCCAGCACCACCCCCTCGTGCCACGCCCGGCCGCCTTTGTCTCCCTAGTGGTGATGTTTACTACACACAGCACCGGGTACTCATTTGAGGCTGAGTTGACCTACACGCACACGTAAACACAAGTACACATAGACACAAGTACACACACACGTACACCCACACGTACACACAATACACACAGACACACACACACACAAGTACACACACGTACACAAGTACACACACGCACACACACACACGTACACACACAAGTATACACAGACACAAGTACGTACACACACGTACACACACAAGTATACACAGACACAAGTATACACAGACAAGTACACACACACGTACACACACACAAGTACACACACGCACGTACAAACACACACAAAAGTACACACATACATACACACAAGTACACACATACATACACACACAAGTACACACATACATACACACACAAGTACACACATACATACACACACAAGTACACACAAGTACACACACACAAGTACACACATACATACACACACAAGTACACACACACACAAGTACACACATACATACACACACAAGTACACACATACATACACACACAAGTACACACACACGTACACACAAGTACACACACACACGTACACACAAGTACACACACACACGTACACACACACACGTACACACACACAGACACATGTACACACAGACACAAGTACACACACACACACGTAGACACACACACGTACACACACACACACGTACACAGACCTCTTCAACCACAGCAGCTGCCTGTGTCTTGACAACTTCCATCGATTTCATCTCCGAGAGCTTCAGCGTGAAGAGCCAAGAGCCTCGCAGCGAGCGGCGACTGAGTTACACTCGCGTCTGGGGCGCCTTCCTACAGAGTCCAGTTCGTGTGGTGGTGGTGAACACAGTGTGGTGGTAGTGGTTGAACAGTGTGGTGGTGGTGGTGGTTGAACACAGTGGTGGTGAACACACTGTGGTGGTGTGAACACAGTGTGGTGGTGTGGTTGAACACTGTGGTGGTGGTTGAACACAGTGGTGGTGGTGGTGGTTGAACAATGTGTGGTGGTGGTTGAACACAGTGGTGGTGGTTGACACAGTGGTGGTGGTTGAACACAGTGTGGTGGTGGTGGTGAACACAGTGGTGGTGGTTGAACACANTGTGGTGGTGGTTGAACAGTGGTGTGTGGTGGTGGTTGAACACAGTGTTGTGGTGGTGGTTGAACACAGGTTGAACACACTGTGGGGGTTGAACAGTGTGGTGGTGTTGAACAGTGTGGTGGTGGTGGTGAACACACTGTGGTGGTGGTTGAACACAGTGTGGTGGTGGTTGAACACAGTGTGGTGGTGGTGGTTGAACAGTGTGTGGTGGTGGTTGAACAGTGTGGTGGTGGTTGAACAGTGTGGTGGTGGTTGAACACACTGTGGTGGTGGTTGAACACAGTGTGGTGGTGGTTGAACACAGTGTGGTGGTGGTTGAACACACTGTGGTGGTGGTTGAACACAGTGTGGTGGTGGTGGTTGAACACAGTGTGTGGTGGTGGTTGAACATGTGGTGGTGGTNTGAACAGTGTGGTGGGTGGTTGAACCAGTGGGTGGTGGTGGTGGTTGAACAGTGTGGTGTGGTTGAACAGTGTGGGTGGTTGAACAGTGTGGTGGTGGTGGTTGAACAGTGTGGTGGTGGTGGTAGTTGTTGAACAATGTGGTGGTGGTGGTTGAACACAGTGTGGTGGTAGTGTTGAACAATGTGGTGGTTGTGGTAGTGATCTGGCGTCTCGGCTGCTCCAGAAAAGTCGAGGCTCTTGGTCCAAGATGTCCCAGACGACGCCACGTGTTGCCGCTGTTTCGCAGATGCTCTAGAAGCCGAAGCTCTCGCCCGTCGACATGCAGAAGACCTTGACTGCAGAGCCGATGGACTTTCAGTGGCTCTCGGTTTTAAATCCTTTATATTAAGTTCGCTCGCTTGCTTGCTTAGGACCGTGCAAATCTTTCGGTCGTTTTTTTAACCCACTTCCCGTGATCCAATCGAGCTGACATTTTGCACACAGACTCGTCGTTGTGCGTGACAATGCATTTTCGTGAAAATAGTTTTCCAAAATTTTACACTGTTTAGGGAATTTTTGAAATATTTAATTACCAATTGTGTAATGCTGCCAGAGGACGAGAGGACTCTAGCCGCCCCGATGCCACGCATATAAAGGATTTATAGTGAAAAGCTTTGTTTTTACGGGTTTACTTGTTGCCTTTCTAGTTTTATAAGCTTCAGGCAGTCGGCGTTTTTCTTCACTCCATTCCTGCCTACGCCTTCCTTGCCCGCGAGGAAGATGATCTACGTCCCAATGGCGGGGATGTTTCGTAGGGAACCTCACATCGCCTGGTGAATCGCTTCTTTGTTGTGCTGGGAGATTGGGCGACTTGAAAAAAAGGATGAAACGCGTTTTGTAATTGAGGTTTTGTCCTTGCAAAAGGGACCGAGGTTTAATAACACCGGTCACACACTTTTTCTGGCCTAAGGTAATTTTGGGGTGCCGATTCCAAATCTGCCATCAGTTTGTGTCTATCACATCAGGTTTTTGAGATATCAAATATTGCATTTCAATAAAAACTGCAGAAGAAAAATATTAAGTAAATGTAGATATCTACATAAAATATATTATAAACACACTATCCTAAAAATACAGCACCATATTTTAACACTAAAGCAGTCACTGACTCGCAACAACTTGCAATCATAAGTGACAGAGTTAATTTCGGGTAAAATCAATGAAAATGGGGTATGCCGATAGCATAGATGTGATAGAGCAAATCTGAGATCAGATTTGGAATCAGCACCCTGAAATTAGTCTAACACAGCTGCAAAAGTCCAGGCCAGAAAAAAATGTTTTTTTGTGTTGACCAGTGTAATAAGGGTTTTTCCCTTTTTTTCTGGCAACAAAACTGAAACATTTTAACAAGGATTCACGTCTGCATTGACCACAATACTTACAGTCAAAATGCAAACAAGAAATATTCTGATAATATATAATGCATTGTTCTTGAAACTGATTGGTCCACACCAAGGGGACGGCTTTCTTTTGAGCCTCGACTCAATTGGTGCTCGACTAGAGGACGCCAAAGGCGAACAGTTCAAAGACAATGCCGCTATCAAAGTAATGAGGCTCGGGGTGAGCATCTACATCATTAGACCTTTTTGCCAGTACCAAAATATAATATTTAAAATATCGATTTAAAGCTTTCGTGACTGCAGGGATTCATCTTCTTGGTTCTTTCGGTAAAGTCACGAAGAAGGGAAATAATAAAATAAGAAAAATAAAACATTATAAAATACTACAATTCTCACCACGTTTCGGCCACAACGCAAGCAGCCATCCTCCGGTGAAGAACAGGTCTGTCGGAAAGACAGAGTCTGAACAACCGCGGAGGGCGACTGCCTCCAACACCTACACACCCACACCTACACACACACACCTACAGACACACACCTACACACACACACCTACAGACCCACACACACACACCCCCCACGCCTCCAACATTTCATGTCATCACGCGATATTTTATTTTTTTGGCGAGCCATTCTCCCCGCAGCTCGTTTCGCGCGAGGATCAGCCTCGCGGTGCCTCGCAACTCTCCTCCTTTACAGGAGGCTCCCAACACGTTTTTGTAGCCGGGGGGGGGGGTGGTAGTGAGAACGAGCGATGCCGTGAGGGATAGCGACCCCCAAGCGAGCTGTTGATGTCAGGTTGTTTTGGGGAGGAGGGGGGGTTACGACAAATTTTTGATTCACGGCGAGACCCGTGTCCTGTCGGCACGCTCCGCCTGGGGACGTCACGAGGGACTCGAACGTCCGAACATCAGTCGGTCTGACGGACAGTTGGTCACAGTCTGACGGTCTGATGGTCAGTCTGACGGACTGATGGCAAGCCTCACGGAATGATGGTCAGTCTGACGGACAGTTGGGCAGTCTGACGGACCGATGGTCAGTCTGATGGTCAGCCTGCCGGACAGTTGGTCAGTCTGACGGACCGATGGTCAGTCTGACGGACTGATGGTCAGTCTGATGGTCAGCCTGACGGTCTGACGGTCAGTCTGACGGACTGATGGCAAGCCTCACGGATTGATGGTCGGTCTGACGGACTGATGGCGAGCCCGTCAATCCTTCCGTCCGTGCAGAGTACCCGCTGCCGCCCGTCGGCACGGCCGCTTTCTTCAATTAAGGAAGTTGGAACTCCCTGGCGAGCTCTTTTCAACCCCCCACCACCCCCCTCTGCACATGCAAACAACGGCCTCGGTTTTGAAATCGTCTCCGCGCCAAATCGGCCGACGGAAAAGTATAAAAAAGAAATGCTCCAGGTCCACACAGCCACACTGCCGCACGCAACCCCCGAGAGAGCTAGCTTATGTCGACTGCAACAACGGATACAAATAAAAAGATGTCTTGTTTCTCCACCGTATTCTCTAGATTATTGACCGTATTCTGCCGGGGGGGGGGGGGGGAGAATAACGTGACTGGGGCACGCAGCTTGACGAAACGAACGGGGACATTCAGAATTTTACTCCAGAGAGCGGCCTCCTTGTGCGGCGGTGGCAGAGGGAGGTCCTCGTCCCGGAAGACGCCGCCGCTGCCGCTTGAAAAGCTGCCCGTTAAGAGTCGGAATCATTTCCTCGTCTCTGTATCTCAAGTGGCCACGCTTACACAGGGTGCTTCAAAATAATGTTAACACTTACATGGGACTATCGTTTTAACTGGAAAAAGAACGGATAATACTACACTTTTAACAGGAGAACAAATACTAATAGGGTTTTTCCCCTTTTTTTTCTGGCAACAAAACTGACACTTTTTGCAAGGAATCATGTTTACATTAACCACAATACTTGCAGTCAAATGCAAACAAAAAACAATACTCTGATAATGTATGCATTGTCTTTGAAACTGATTGGTCCACACCAGAGACAGCTTTCTTTAGAGCCTAGTCTCATACGGTGTTCGACCAGATGACGCCAAAAGGCGCGCAACTCAAAGACAACGCACTACCAGAGTAATGAGAGCTCGGGTGAGCAGCTACATCATGGGACCTCCTTTGCCAGTACCAAAATATACGAGGATAACACATATTCTTGGTTTCATTCGGTAAAGTCACGTAGAAGGGAAATAATAAAAATATAATTTTATTACTTCCCTTCTTTCGGTAGTCACGTAGAAGGGAAATAATAAAAATATTATTTTATTAGAAAAATTAAAAATATTATTTTATTACTTATTAGTACATTCGTCTTGGCAAAATCAATTTCGCGTGTGCCCACCGCGTTAAAAGAATGATCAGCCACGGCCGAGGTATTGGTCCTACCGTGTTTCAGATCTGCCTTGTGTTCACGAACCAGGTCCGAGACATGTCGCTTAGTTTCCCCAATGTCACTGCTGCTGCAGACGCAGCTTAGTTTGTAGACACCGGGGTATTGCATGTCGGGGATTGCATTCTTCACAGATGGGATCAAATCACGAATTTTATGTACTGTGTTGAACCGTACCTGGATCTTGTGTTTGCTCATGATTTTGGAATATTTTTTGGTGACCCCTGCAATGTATGGCAGGGTGATGGTTTTGGTTGGGTCCTCAGATGGTTCTTTCCCAACGGTTGGGGTGACAGCTTTACGGATTGTGTAGTCTGAATATCCATTCATCTTGAGGGCTTGGTGTACATGCTCCAGTTCACTGGCGAGGTGGTGATGGTTGAAAATACATCGAGCTATGGTGTAGAGTTTTGTCGAGGGAATTCTTCTGGGATGGATGGTGGTGGGAGTCAGGTTTTAGGTAGGCATCCGTGTGGATGCTTTCCTGTAGACAGTGTCCCATTGAGCCATCAGATCTCTTTTCGATGAAAACATCCAAAAACGGTAACTTGACATCCTTTTCCACCACCATGGTGAATTTGATGGCTGGGTGTATGGAATTGATGTGGTTGAAGAATTGGTCCAGAGCTGGTAGGCCACGTGGCCAGATGACAAACGTGTCATCAACGTTATCTCTTCCACAAGGACGTAGGGTGGATGCGTGGATGGCATCCGTCTCAAATTTCTCCGTGAAAACATTGCCAAAAACTGGAGATAAGGGAGAGCCCATTGGGGTACCTTCAACTTGTTTGTAGAATGTTCCATTCCAGGTGAAGTAGTGTTGGTGAGGCAGTGTCTAACCAGGGCCGGTGCATCAGCATTCAGTCTTGTTGGACCAAATCTTCAACGATTGTAACGGTGTCAGGCACAGTAACTTTGGTAAACAAAGATACCACAGCGAAACTGACGAGCAAATCACCCGGAGATAGTGAGATGTCCTTAGTTGAAGATATCAAGTGAGCCGAGTTGAGCTGAGGTGGTCTTACCAGTGAATGGTTGCAAGGTCGATGTAATGTGAGGATATGTCCGGGTTGCTGATGGATCACAACTCGTTACGATGATTGGCTCTGCCGGTCCTGGCCCATAGCCAATTGGGGGGAAGTCTAGGGGCGTGGCCCTGACGTCATGGGAAGGTGACATCTGTAAGTAGAGGATTGGTTCTGCTGACGAAATCGGGCCAGTTTGTAGGTGAGCGAGCCAATGGTGGAGACGATAGGATGGAGCGGTGTACCTTCATTATGGATTTTTGGTAAGCCATAAAATCTGGGTGGTCTAGCAGCAGAGGGTTTTAAGGCAAACCGCTTGGTTGGTTCGATTAAAGACGTGGAATCAGTGATGATGTTGATTTTGTAACCAGGCGGTTGGTAGGATCTCTTAATTTTGGTATAGCTGCCATCATTAAGTAGGTCCTCAATTTTGTTATTGTGTAGTGACATAAGAAGGGAGGGGCTGCTGGGGGCTCTGGGACCCCAGGCGGGTCCAGACGCTTAAGCCTCTTGGCACCAGGCGTGAGTTCCCAGGCGGGTCAGACGCTAAGCCTCTTGGCGTCAGGCGTTGAGTTCCCAGGCGCTTAATCCCCTTGGCGCCGCCAAAGGGGGGGGGGGCTGTGTGTGCTCTGTGGGATGTCTGGGGGCGCACACGGCCCCACCCCTCGTTGGGGACTAGGCATAAAAGGGGAGCTCCCTGGACGATCAGGCCCAGTCGTAGCTCAAGACCCAAGACCCAAGACCAGCCATGTGAGACCCTGGGACGCTGTGAGGGCCAGTGGTGGGACTCTGGAACTCCCGACTCTACGACCTGTGAGGGCGAGTTCCAGAGCGTAGCCAGAGTAGAGTATCTAGGCTGTGTACCTAGGCTGTGTACCTAGGCTGTGTACCTAGGCTGTAACAGAGTATCAGGAGTGTTGGAGAGTTGGAGTGTTGGACTGTTGGAGTACTGTTGGAGTGTTGTATTGTAATAAAGAAGTTACCTCTACAAGTGTCTCCGGAACCCGTTACAATTGTATGTGGGTTTGTCCATGATGACTATGGCATTGCCCTTGTCGGCTGAGAGGATGACGATGTCATCTCTCTTCTTTAGTTGAGAGAGTTCAAGGCGCTCCTCCTTGCTGATGGTGCTAATATGTGTTTCTTAGCGTTTATGAGGATTGCAGCGATTTCCGTCTGTAGGAATGTGTCCCAAACCCTTAAGGGCTACGTCGACCTGGGAAATGATATCATCAACGGGGATGTGTTTAGGGGCGACTGCGAAATTCAACCCTTTAGCCAGAACCGATTTTAGGCTGTCAGAAATTGGGCTGTTGCTCTGATTGATAACAATCTTGTCACCATCTGACATCTTAATGTCTGGATCTGCCTTCTTCTTGGAGCGGAGGTTGAACTTGGAAATCAGGTTATGTTTGCATTTAGCTGACACTGAGGCGGCCGAAGAGGCTGTCATGTTATCTACATGGACCCAATCAGATGTAGACATTTTTTTCTGTCAATGTTAAGTGTGATTGCAAGAGGGCCTTGTCTAAATTGTCGAGTTCAAATCTGAGATCAGGGCAAAGAGTCTCCGTTTGTTCACCATCATTGTCAAGACGTGCCTGGAATCTTCTCCAGGTTGTCTCCAGAACCCAGAGGGACATTTCTTTTCGTTATTGTTGCAGATTCTCAGAAGTGTTTACATGTTTTGAAAGCACCCTGTGTTTGACTCTGTAAGCCGCCGGGACCGTCGATTTACTTTCGAGCAAGTTTCTTATAGGGATGACGATAGTTACAATTAACGATGACAGAGGATGTCTGGTATTGGCGCTATCAAGAAACTACTTTCTCTAGAACTGCTTCTTGCTGTTGTTGCGTGTTAATTGCCTGTTGTCAGTTTGACACGTAGGCTTTCGCGCAGTGCGACATAATAAAGTTTATTGGGTAAGATTACCATTGGAACCTCCTTTGCCAGTAGCAAAATATGATAATTGTTTTTTTTACCCTTTTATCTGGCAACAAAACTGACACCTTTTTTACAAGGAGTCAACTCTGATAATGTATGCACTGTCTTTAAAATTGATTGGTCCACACCCGAGACAGCTTTTCTTAGAGCCTAGTCTCACACGGTGTTGGACCAGATGACGCCAAAAGGCGCACAACTCAAAGACAATGCACCATCAGAGTATGAGAGCTCGGGGCAAGCAATTTCAAGGTAAATGCTTACAGTATAGAGTGTTCGAACTTGCCACCACCCCGACAGCAGGTAAGGTTGTCACGTAAACACGACGCCTTGTAAGTACAGCCCACCGGCCTGTTGGAGATAAAACATTTACAATTCCAGTACCATACATTTCTCCGGTAATTACACCGGCACATCGAGCTTGTTTCAGAATTTCGATTTATTTCGTGACGGGATTCATCTTCTTGGTTCTTTCGGTAAAGTCACGTAGAAGGGAAGTAATAAAAAAATAAAATATAATAAAATAATTTTCACGACGTTTAGGCCACAACGCAAGCAGCCGTCCTCAGGTGAAAACCAGGTCTTCCCTTCTACGTGACTTTACCGAAAGAACCAAGAAGATTGTTGCCAGAATTGTGATGCAACTTTACCAACTGGCCGTGTCGGGTGATGGGCGGGTTACCGACACGTTCATACTTTGGTGATCTAATCCAACAAAAACCTTTATTACTAAAAAATTGTCGTCCTTCCCCCCCACACCGCGCATACCGCCCCCGGCACCTCCTATCAGCACCGCTGGCTACGTACGGTGGCAACACTACGGCGGTCCCGGGCTCTTGTGAACCACCGGCGCCGCAGGTCCGCCGGTCGTTGGACTACGGAACCGCGACCCTCCGCAGGGATCGGTGACGGACGCTAACCGTACACCCCGCCGGGTGGCTCCAACGTGTAGCGGTTCACAATGATCCGGAGAATGCGGCAAAAAAAAACCGTCAAATCAAGACGCCCCCCACCACCCTCCATAACCCTTGACCTCAACCAATGCCGGGCGATGGCGCACACAGCCGCCCCCCCCTCCCCCCCCCCCCGGCTCATACAAAAAACGACGACGATGACGACAACGTTCACGACGACGACGGCAAACATACAAAACGTCAACGCGTCAACTAAACCGAGGGCGAAACGTCGACTAATGTTTTGCTAAATAAAAAGAAACCGAGAACAACAATTCTATGAGGTTATTATGAGCACTGTCTGTGAACACAAAGGATCTAATTGCGAGGGCCTTCACGAAGCCTTCCCCAGGGGCCCTTCCACGTGGCCGTCTTGGACCTTCCGAGGCTTTCACACAGGTTCTGTCGAGGCTACGGGCGGGGGGGGGGGGGGCATTTCAGATACTTTTGGGATCTTCCCGAACTCCCTTGGGCCTCTTAGATCCTTCAATTCCTTCCTCCAAGCGTTCCCAAGCCTTCCCTGGGTTCTTCTCGGCCATCCGTGGGTCTTCCCGCTACGCCCCAGACCTTATGTCCCCCGTCCTGCCTGCATTTTTCCCGGGGAAATCCTCAATCGGCTTCCCCCGAGTCTCCCCCGAGACCTTCCCGACCCATCGTTCGCCCCACATCGTCCGCTCCACACCGTCTGCCCGACACCGTCTGCCCGACACTGTCCGCTCCACACCGTCTGCCCGACACCGTCTGCCTGACACCGTCTGCCCGACACTGTCCGCTCCACACCATCTGCCGACACCGTCCACTCCACACCATCTGCCTGACACCGTCTGCCCGACACTGTCCGCTCCACACCGTCCGCCCGTCTTTACTTGGCCTTGGACCTGCGGCCGCGCCGGCTCTTCCCCTCACTCCCTCCGCTAGTGCCAACCCTGGGGGCTTGCCCCGGCGCCCGGGCGTCACCGCTCTGCCCGCCGCCTCCTCCTTCTCCTCTGCCCCATCTCGCTCCTCCTTCTCCACCACCTCTTTCTTCTTCTTCTCTAATGACCCCTTCTCCGACGCTTTCGCCGACGGCTCCGGCTCCGGCTCCGGCACGGCCGGCGGGGATCCCGACGGCGTTCGAGGCAGATCTCCCTGGCCTCCGTCGCCGCTCGTGCCGCCGTGTGCCGACTCCGCCGCCGTTTCCCCGGCCGCGGCGTCGGGTTCGAGGCCGGGCGGTTGCGGCACCGCCGCCGCTGGCTCCGGCTCCGGCTTGAGCAGGGCGTCCTCGTCAACGTCACCGTCGGCTTCTTTCGCCGGCGCCGCGCCGGCGGTCGCGTCGTCGTCCGAGCCCAATATCGTGTCCGTGTCTCGTCCCCGCCTGCGCCGCTGCTGCTGCTGCTGCCGCTGCCGCTGCTGCTCCCGCTGCTGCTGCTGCTGCTGCTGCCGCTGCTGCTGCGTTTGCGTTCGCTGCTGCTGCGCTTGCGCTCGCCGCCGCGCTTTGGCGTTGGCGCTGCGTCCTTGGGCTCGGCGGTGGTGGCGGCGCTGGTGGCGGCGGTGGTGGCTGTGGTGGTGATGGTGCTAGCGACGGTGGCCGTGTCGGTGTTGGTATAATCGATAGCTTCCTCCTCCTCCTCCTCATCGTCGTCCTCTNCTCCTCCTCCTCCTCGTCCTCTCCCACCTCCCCCTCTTCAACCTCGTCCTCACCAGCGTTGTTCTTGTCGTCATCCTCCTTTGAGAATGGGTCTTCTCCCTGTGGTTGCGAGAGGTCGCGAGAGGTCGTGAGAGGTCGTGAGAGGTCGTGAGAGGTCGCGAGAGGTCGCGAGAGGTCGCGAGAGGTCGTGTGTGTGTGAGACTCATTTACAAGGCTGGGAGTTCAGGCAAAAAATTAGTGCGGGACGACATTTTTAAGTCGAGATTACTTTCCGCGCAGTCACTGGTGACGGGGCTCAGACCCTCGGTTTGTGCGAGTCGATGAGTCTCTGAGTGAGTCTATGGCTCTCTGTGTGAGTCTATGGCTCTCTGTGTGAGTAGTCTATGGGTTTCTGTGTGAGTCTATGCATCACTGTGTGAGTCTAAGGGTCTCTGTTTGAGTCTATGTCTCTCTGTGTGAGTCTATGGCTCTCTGAGTGAGTCTGTGGCTCTCTGAGTGAGTCTATGGCTCTCTGTGTGAGTCTATGGCTCTCTGAGCGAGTCTATGGGTCTCTGTGTAAGTGTGGCTCTCTGTGCGAGTATGGCTCTCTGTGTGAGTCTATGGCTCTCTGTGTGAGTCTATGGCTCTCTGAGTGAGTCTATGTCTCTGTGTGAGTCTATNGGTCTCTGTGTGCTGGTGAGTCTGGCTCTCNGTGTGAGTCTATGGTCTCTGTGTGAGTCTATGGCTCTGTGTCTATGGCTCTCTCTGAGTGGTCTCTCTATGGCTCTCTGAGTGAGTCTATGGCTCTGTGTGAGTCTATGGTCTCTGTGTGAGTCTATGGCTCTGTGTGAGTCTATGGNTCTCTGTGTGAGTCTATGGCTGTGAGTCTATGGCTCTGTGTGAGTCTATGGCTCTCTGTGTGAGTCTATGGCTCTCTGAGTCTATGGCTCTCTGTGTGAATCTATGGCTCTCTGTGTGAGTCTACGGCTCTCTGAGCGAGTCTATGGGTCTCTGTGTAAGTGTGGCTCTCTGTGCGGGTCTATGGCTGTGTCTATGGGTCTCTGTGCGAGTCTATGGCTCTCTTTGAGTGAGTCTACTGCTCTCTGTGCGAGTCCATGGGTCCCTGTGCGAGTATGGCTCTCTGAGCGAGCCTATGGCTCTCTCTGAGCGAGTCTATGGCTCTCTCTGAGCGAGTCTATGGGTCTCTGTGAAAGTGTGGCTCTCTGTGCGAGTATGGCTCTTTGTGTGGGTCTCTTGAGTGAACCTATGGACGTCTGTGCGAGTCTACGGCTCGCTGACAGAGTGTGCGTCTGAAACCCGGAGTCGAACCCGGGCGCGTCCTGAAGCTCACCTTCTTGTACATCTCAAACTTGGCGCGGGTGCTTTTGTTGGAGATGAGATGTCGAGCGACTTGCTGTACCGTCTGGCTCCTGGCCGCCTCGTACACCTGTGACAGAGGTTGCAAACGGGTTTTGATTCCTTACCCGTACCCGTACCCGGCCGCACCAGGGTCGCAAACGGGTACCCGATACCCGCCTACCCGTACCCGGCCGGGTATCGGGTAGGGTACGGGTACGAGTACCCGATTACGACCTCTGGGATGAAGCCACGTTGCAGGCGCGGGTGGGTTGATTCTAGGGACTTGATTTGTGAGAAGAGACAAGACGTTGGGAAATGAGTGACAAACGGTTACTCACCAGTGACTCACGGCCTACCCGTACCCGGCCGCACCAGGGTCGCAAACGGGTACCCGTACCCGGCCGGGTACGGGTAGCCGGGTATCGGGTAGGGTACGGGTATCAGGTACCCGGTTGCGACCTCTGACGCACGCGCAGAGCACAAAGACCCCCCAGGTACTCATTTTGAGGCCGAGTCGAACTAGGGGAGGCCCGGGACCGGTTCAAATAATCGTCACTGGTGGTGTTGGCCGTGAGCGGGAATCGAAACCCGGGTCGCCGGGTTCGTGGCGCTAAGCGCTGCACCACCGCTCCCCAATGAAAGACAAAGATCCCCCGTGTAGCTTTAACAGACTGTAGGGGCAAGTGCTGTTAGCGAGCACCTATGAAGGCCGGAACGGCACACGAGGGGGTGGGTGGCCAGCACCACGCCCGACCGCCTTTGTCTCCCCAGTGCGATTATTACACGCACTGCACCAGCTACTCATTTGAGGCCGAGTCGACCTAGGGGAGGCCCGGACCGGTTCAAATAATCGTCGCTGGCGTTGGCCGTGAGCGGGAATGGAAGTCGGGTCGCGGGGTTCATAGCGCAGCGCTAACAACTATACTGCCGCTCCCCATTCAACATACACAACGCCCACACACGCACACACACACACACAGCACACACACACANACACACACACACACAACACACACCACACACACACACACCACACACACAAACACACACACACAGACACACACACACACACAACACACACACACACGCACACACAAAACACACAGCACACACACACACACACACNCAACACACACAGCACACACACACACACACACACACACACACACACACACACACACACACACACACACACACACACACACACACACACACACACACACACACACACACAAGCACACACACACACAGCACACACACACACACACACACACACACACAACACACACACATGCACACACACACACACACACACACACACACACACACACACACACACACACACACACAACACACACACACACACACACACACACACNCACACACACAGCACACACACACACACACACACACACACAGCACACACACACAGCACACACACACAGCACACACACAGCACACACACAGCACAAACGTACAACACCACGAAGCGGCGGTGACGTCACCACGGCGCTGGTGCCATGCCAGGTGCACGTTGAACTTACACGCTCACTACCACCCCCTGTTCCGATGACCCCATTCCGTTCTGACGACGACGCACGTGTGAACAAGAACAACAAGAAGAACAACAACAACAATAACAACAAGGGACAGACGACAGAGAGACAGAGAGAGAGAAACAGAGAGCGAGCGTAGGGGCAGGGCACCTCCTTGCGGGCGATGTGTCGCTCCGACTTGACGTGCTCCTGCACGCAGCTGGGGTCGAGCGGCACGAACACGTCACACGCCAGGCAGTGGGACAGCGACACCTGGCGCAGACACAGGTCCGGCTGCACGTCTGCAGAGAGACAGGGAAACACGGGGAATGAGGGGGGGGGGCACGGAGGGGGAGACACGGAGGGGAGACACGGGGGGGAGACACGGGGGGGGGACACNGGGGGGGAGACACGGGGGGGAGACACGGGGGGGGGGGGAGACACGGGGGGGAGACACGGAGGGGAGACACGGGGGGGGAGACACGGGGGGGGAGACACGGAGACACGGGGGGAGACACGGGGGGAGACACGGGGGGAGACACGGGGGGGGAGACACGGGAGGGGAGACACGGGAGGGGAGACACGGGGGGAGAGACACATGGGGGAGACACAGAGACATGGTAAGCCAGCATTCGTGTAAGGATTTGAATGTCGAAGAACTACTACATTGCCTTGGCAACTTACACGGAGACCCATAGACTCACACAGAGACTCAGAGACCCGTAGACTCACACAGAGACCCACAGACAGACCCATAGACTCACACAGAGACCCGTAGACTCACACAGAGACCCGTAGACTCACACAGAGACCCGCAGACTCGCACAGAGACCCGTAGACTCACACAGAGACCCGTAGACTCACACAGAGACCCGTAGACTCACACAGAGACTCAGAGACCCGTAGACTCACACAGAGACCCACAGACTCGCACAGAGACCCATAGACTCACACAGAGACCCTTAGACTCACACAGAGACCCGCAGACTCGCACAGAGACCCGTAGACTCACACAGAGACCAATAGACTCACACAGAGACCCATAGACTCACACAGAGACAGAGACTCACACAGAGACTCAGACACCCGTAGACGCACACAGAGACCCGTAGACTCACAAAGACTCAAGCTCACACAGGGTCCACACGTACATAGAGACCCATAGACTCACAGAGACCCATAGACTCACACAGAGACCCATAGACTCACACAGACCCACAGACTCACACAGAGACCCGTAAACTCACACAGAGACCCGTAGACTCACACAGACCCACAGACTCACACAGAGACCCATAGACTCACACAGAGACACAGACTCACACAGACCCACAAACTCACACAGAGACACGTAGACTCACACAGAGACACAGACTCACACAGGGTCCACAACGCTCGCTCACCCTTCATGGGGACGCGTCCGTCAGGATGTTCATCTGTTGGCGCCGTTTGGACATCCGCCGATTCTTGTGAACGGTGCACTCCTGCCAGCAACATCACCACCACCATCAGCACCAGCATCAGCACCATCACCACCATCAGCAACATCACCACCACCATCAGCAACATCACCACCACCATCAGCAACATCACCACCATCATCAGCACCATCACCACCATCAGCATCATCACCACCATCAGCAACATCACCACCACCATCAGCACCAGCACCACCATCACCACCATCACCACCATCAGCAACATCACCACCACCATCAGCACCACCACCACCATCATCAGCAACATCACCACCACCATCATCATCATCACCACCATCACACCATCATCACCACCATCACACCATCACNACCATCACCACNATCATCATCATCATCACCATNACCACCACCACCACCATCATCATCATCCACCATCACCATCACCACCATCACCACCATCATCACCATCCACCACTACCATCAACGTCTAAGCAAACACATCATCGCAGCATCGTCATCAACACCGCACAGTGGAGCATAGCTCCTGGTGCGGTGCGGTGCGGTGCACTCCTCAAATAATCATTCCCGATTCTGACCGCGAGCTTGGCCGGGAGGGGGAGTGGANGGGGGGGGGGGTCCCTCACGTGCAGGAAGTCGACGACCCGCGAGTCGCTGGCGTGCGCCTCCCGCAGCAGGCCCAGGCTGCTGCTGTGCAGCTCCCCGCCGTAGTGCTCCTCCATCTCGGCGTGGTGCAGCGTGCGGAACGAGCAGAGCGCGCAGTGCAGCGTCAGCCTGCGCCGCCACCGCCGCACACGCAGAGACACGCCGCGCAGAGAGAGACACGTCGCGCACAGACACACACACAGATACGTCACACAGAGACACGCACACAGAGAGACACGTCACACACAGAGACACGTCACACACAGAGACACGTCACACACAGAGACACGCCCAGACCGTCGCCGTCCGTACTGTCACCACGCGCAAGCAACACACACACCCCGCACGCACACACACCCGCACACACACCCCTCCAACACACCACAGCCAACGCACACACCACACGCACACCACACACACACCACACACACACCACTCGCACACCACACGCACCACACACCACACAGCACACCAGTCGCACACCACACACTGGACCAGCGTCAGCTGAAGGTATCTAAGAGGCAGCTCTGTGACATCCGCTTGTGCGGGCCGCTGTGCCACCAATGGGAGTGCTCCCCGGCCAGACCATCACTCACCAGTTCTTCTCAGGCACCTCACTACCACGCCGGCCCTCATCTGCAACAAGACACGGCGCTCCGTTCAAACCCCCACACCACTCTAGCCAGGGGGANGGGGGGGGGAGGGAAGGGAAGGAGGGGGGAGGGAGAGGAGGGGAGGGAGGGGAGGGAGGGAGAGGAGGGGGGGAGGAGAGGGATGGAGGGAGAGGAAAGGGANGGGGGGAGGGAGAGGAGAGGAGGGGGGGAGGGAGAGGAGGGAGGAAGGAGGAGGGAGGGGGGGATGGAGGGAGAGGAAAGGGAGGGGGAGGGAGAGGAGGGAGGGGGGAGGGAGAGGAGGGGGGAGGGGAGGGAGAGGAGGGGGGGAGGGAGAGGAAGGGAGGGAAGGAGGGGAGAGGGAGGAGAGGAGAGGGAGGGAGAGAGGAGGAGGGGAGGGGGGGGAGGGAGGGAGGGAGAGGAGGAAAGGGGGGATGGAGGGGAGGGAGAGGGGATGGAAGGAGAGGAAGGGGAGGGGAGGGAGAGGAGGGAGGGGGGGGGGGGGAGGGAGACGAAGGGGAGGGGAGGGGGGGGAGGGAGAGGAGGAGGGGAGGGAGGGGAGGGGAGCTGCTGGTGTTAATGTAAAATCGAGTGACAGAAACAACATGGATTTAGGGCGATTATTGCTCAAAATTAAACACACACAAAGACAAAGACCCCCCGTGTAGCCTTAACAGGCTGTCGGGGCAAGCGCTGGTGGAGAACTAGCACCTATGAAGGCCGGCACGGCACACGAGGGGGTGGGTGGCCGGTGTTACCACAGACCACAGCATTTGAGGCTGAGTCGACCCAGGGGAGGCCCCGTGACCGGTTCACACACGGACACAAAACTATTGGCCAAACATCCCACCGTTGAAATATCTCACCGTCAATTTGACACAACTGGGATGACAGCAGCAGCAGCAGCAAATCTGGCTGTCGCCTGATGAATCTAGTTGTAATTACCGGCGAAACGTCGCACACTCAGATTGTAAATGTTGTGGCTTGGCTCTCCAATAAACTGGTGTGATGTACTAGTATACTACACTATACACTACACTACTATACACTACTGTACACTATACACTACTATACTTAATACAATACACTATACACTACACTACTATACACTACACTATACACTACTATACACTACACNATACTATACACTACACTACTATACACTTACTGTACACTATACACTACTATACTTAATACAATACACTATACACTACACACTACTATACACTACACTATACTATACACTATACTATACACTACACTACTATACACTACACTACTCTACACACTACACTATACACTGCACTACTATACACTACACTATACACTACACACTATACACTACACTACACACTAGTGCTGTACTAGTGACGAATTGGCACGTTCTGTTTACGTGACAACCCTCACTAGTTGGCTGTCGCGCGTGGTAGCGAGTTTTAACGACACATTTATATATTTACGCGATCCAACCCTCCCAAAAAAACCACTCTATTATAGCAGCAGCAGCAGCAACTTGTAGATATGAACCCCTCCCCGCACGGCAAAAACTTGGCAGGACGCTCCTGAAACTCGAGTTCTGGGACTCGGTGGAGCCCGTGCCGGGTGAATGAGCGGAGCGCCAACAAACTCACCGCCACGCGGGCCTGGCACGCCACCAGAGGACGGCGGCACCTGCAACAGCCACGGAGATTCAACAAGGCACGCAGCACCACGCACGCAGCACCACGCACGCACGCACACCACGCACGCGCACCATATACGCACGCGCACCATACACGCACACACACACCACGCACACCACACACGCGCACCGCGCGCACACACACACCAGCACACACACGCACACACACGCACGCAGCACGCACCGCACGCACCACAAACACGCAGCACGCACACACACGCACGCAGCACGCACCACACATACACACGCACGCACACACACCATGCACGCACACACACCACGCACGCACGCACCACACACACACCACACACACGCATCACACCACACACATGCACCACACACACGCACCACGCACGCACCACACACATGCACGACGCACGCACCACGCACACACACCACACGGAGGCACCGCACGCAGCACGCACCGCACATCACGCATGCACGCACCACGCACACACATGCACCACGCACGCACCACGCACACACACACAAACACCACACGCACCACACACGCACCACACGCACGCACCACATGCGCACCACGCACCACACACACAGATTGAGTGTGTGTGAGTGAACGTGTCCGTACTGGGTTGATGAGAGCGTGAGTGAGCGAGTAGTAGAGTGAGTGAGTGGTAGAGTGAGATAGAGAATGAGTGGCTGAGCGAGTGAGAGTGAACGTGTGTTAAGTGTCATTTAACAAAGGCAGTGGCTGACACTGGGTCATGGGCAGAGGGTTAACGGAGGTCATCACAGGGGTCAGGGGTTCCTCACCAAAAGTGTCATCTTGCCTCCTGCAAACACTGCGGAGTGACACGCACACACGCGTACACACACGTACACACACACACACAGGTCAAAGCGCAGCAATTGGGTCAATCCCAGTGTGAAGTGGTGTGCGGGTGAGTGGGGTGTGTGGGTGAGTGGGGTACAGGTGAGTGAGTGGTGTGTGGATGAGTGAGTGGGGTGTGGGTGAGTGGGGTGCAGGTGACTGAGTGGTGTGTGGGTGAGTGAGTGAGTGGGGTGTGGGTGGGTGAGTGAGTGGGGTGTTGGTGAGTGAGGTGCGGGTGAGTGAGTGGTGTGTGGGTGAGTGAGTGAGTGGGGTGTGTGGGTGAGTGGGTTGCAGGTGAGTGAGTGGTGTGTGGGTGAGTGAGTGAGTGGGGTGTGTGGTGAGTGGGGTGCAGGTGAGTGAGTGGTGTGTGGGTGAGTGAGTGAGTGAGTGGGGTGTTGGTGAGTGGGGTGCGGGTGAGTGAGTGGTGTGTGGGTGAGTGAGTTAGTGGGGGGTGGGTGGGTGAGTGAGTGGGGTGTGGGTGAGTGAGTGGGGTGTGTGAGTGAGTGAGTGGGGTGAGTGTGTGAGTGGGGTGTGTGGGTGAGTGAGTGGGGCATGTGGGTGAGTGAGTGGGGTGAGTGAGTGGCGTGTGGGTGAGTGAGTGGGGGTGCGAGTGAGTGAGTGGGGTGTAGGTGAGTGAGTGGGTGAGTGTGTGAGTGGGTGTGTGGGTGAGTGAGTGGGGCATGTGGGTGAGTGAGTGAGTGGTGTGCGGGTGAGTGAGTGGGGTGTGGGTGAGTGAGTGGGGTGCGGGTGAGTGAGTGGGTGTGGGTGAGTGAGTGAGTGGTGTGTGGTGAGTGGTGTGTGGGTGAGTGAGTGGGGTGTGGGTGAGTGAGTGGTGTGTGGGTGAGTGGGGTGTGTGGGTGAGTGAGTGGGGTGTGGTGAGTGGGGTGTGTGGGTGAGTGGGGTGCGGGTGAGTGAGTGGGTGGGGTGTGTGGGTGAGTGGGGTGAGTGTGTGAGTGGGGTGTGTGGGTGAGTGGGGTGGGTGAGTGAGTGGGTGGGTGTGTGGGTGAGTGGGGTGAGTGTGTGAGTGGGTGTGTGGGTGAGTGAGTGGGGCATGTGGGTGAGTGAGTGGGGTGAGTGAGTGGGGGTGAGTGAGTGGCGTGTGGGTGAGTGGAGGTGCGGGTGAGTGAGTGGGTGTGGGTGAGTGAGTGGGATGTGGGTGAGTGGGGCGTGTGGGGTGAGTGAGTGAGTAGGGTGTGGGTGAGTGGGGCATGTGGGTGAGTGAGTGGGGGTGAGTGAGTGGCGTGTGGGTGAGTGAGTGGAGGTGTGTGGTTGAGTGAGTGAGTGAGTGGGTGAATGAGTGGGGTGTGGGTGAGTGAGTGGGGTGTGTGATTGAGTGGGCTGAGTGTGTGAGTGGGGAGCAGGTGAATGAGTGGGCGTGTGGAGTGAGTGAGTGGGGTGTGGGTGAGTGGGGTGTGTGGGTGAGTGGGGTGTGTGAGTGAGTGGGTGTGTGGGTGAGTGAGTGGTGTGTGGGTGTGTGAGTGAGCGAGCATGTGAGTGAGTGAGCGAGTAAGTACTTGAGCGAGTGAGTGACCACTTGAGCGAGTGAGTGACCACGTGAGTGAGTGAGCGAGCGGGTGAGCGAGCGAGCCACTGACCGTGGCCTCTGCGGGCCACCGTCTTCAGCAGCGGTGCGGGGCTGGGCGTGTGCCGAGGGCGTGCCCGCTTCGCCTGGGCGCCCATCTCCAGCGCCGCCGCCGGCGGCGTCGTCATCTTCCTCTTCACGGGCGGCGGCGGCATCGCGCCGGGACGCCCGAAGCCCAGGCGAGGCTGCGGGCGGAACGGCGGCCCGTCAACGCTGAGGCCGTCAACGCTGAGGCCCGTCAACGCTGAGGCCCGTCAACGCTGAGGCCGTCAACGCTGAGGCCCGTCAACGCTGAGGCCGTCAACACTGAGGCCCGTCAACGCTGAGGCCCGTCAACGCTGAGGCCCGTCAACGCTGAGGCCCGTCAACGCCGAGGCCCGTCAACGCTGAGGCCCGTCAACGCTGAGGCCCGTCAACGCTGAGGCCCGTCAACGCTGAGGCCCGTCAACGCTGAGGCCCGTCAACGCTGAGGCCCGTCAACGCGAGGCCGTCAACGCCGAGGCCGTCAACGCTGAGGCCCGTCAACACTGAGGCCGTCAACACTGAGGCCGTCAACACTGAGGCCCGTCAACGCTGAGGCCCGTCAACGCTGAGGCCCGTCAACGCCGAGGCCCGTCAACACTGAGGCCGTCAACACTGAGGCCGTCAACACTGAGGCCGTCAACACTGAGGCCGTCAACACTGAGGCCCGTCAACGCCGAGGCCGTCAACACTGAGGCCGTCAACGCTGAGGCCGTCAACACTGAGGCCCGTCAACACTGAGGCCCGTCAATGCCGAGGCCGTCAACACTGAGGCCGTCAACACTGAGGCCGTCAACACTGAGGCCCGTCAACACTGAGGCCCGTCAATGCCCTTGGCACCACCAACGAGGGGGGGCTGTGTGTGCTCTGTGGGATATCTGGGGGCGCACACGGCCCCACCCCTCGTTGGGGACTGGGCATAAAAGGAGAGCTCCCTGGACGATCATGGCCAGTTGTAGCTCAAGACCCAAGACCAGCCATGTGAGGACCCTGGGACGCTGTGAGGGCCAGTGGTGGGACTCTGGAACTCCCGACTCTACGACCTTGTGAGGGCGAGTTCCAGAGCGTAGCCAGAGGAGTGTATCTAGGCTGTGTACCTAGGCTGTGTACCTAGGCTGTGTACCTAGGCTGTGTACCTAGGCTGTGTACCTAGGCTGTGTACCTAGGCTGTAACAGAGTATCAGGACTGTTGGAGTGGTGTTGTATTGTAATAAAGAAGTTACCTCTACAAGTGTCTCCGGAACCCATTACGCGGCCGTCGCCTCGCGGCGCAAACAAAGGACCCGGGGGGGGGGAGGTGGGGGGCTCGATTGGCAACTCGGGCAGCTTTCTGCGTGCGGAGTTTGTTATCGACTAAACTGTTAGCTCTTGAGTTGAGGCTTTCGTGACTGCAGGGATTCATACTCTCTGGTTCTTACGGTAAAGTCACGTGGGTAGAAAAATAATAATGAAAGAAAACGAGACGTTTCGGTCACAACACAAGCGGCCGCCTGATGATGATGAGAGAGACACGCAAACTCCAAATATACAGCAGCAGCAGGCGTCAGGGTCGGGATCGAACCCACGACCTCCTGTACACCAGGCGAGGTAGTCAACATCTCCTAGCCACCGTGATGATGATGATGATACCCGTACCCGGCCGGGTTTGGGTAGCCGGGTACGGGTATCAGGTACCCGGTTACGACCTCTGCGACACGCCAACAAGACGGGGAAGTTGGTGGGTGGCCAGCACCACGCCCGGCCGCATTGCCGCACCGGGCACCCGTTTGAGGCCGAGTCGACCTAGGGAAGGCCTCACCAGCAGGGGGTGGATCGAGATGGGAGCGCCGGGCACCATGCGTCCCGGCAGCAGGGACGGGAGGCGCTGGGAGGCTGTGGGACGACTCCCATGAGCGGTGGAGCCCTGATGAGCGGCGGGCGAATTCCCACGGCGCGGTAGTGAACCGGCAAGGCACCGGCACCGCCGCCGCCGCCGCCGCCGCGATCAAACGAGTCGTGCGGAGAGACGAACCTGTGCCGTAGCCACACAACGCACACGGTGAGCCCGCCCGTCCGCCACGTGGGGTCACCGGTACCTGCCGTAGTAGGTCGGGTCACGGCTAAGGGGTCTGCAGTGTGCTGTGAATACAATGAGCAGACTCAGCACTGCACCAGACTCAACACTGACTCAGCACTGCCCATAGACTCAGCACTGCACCACAAACTCAACACTGCACCACAGACTCAACACTGCCACCCATAGACTCAACACTGCCCATAGACTTAGCACTGCCACCTATAGACTCAACACTGCCCCATAGACTCAACACTGCACCATAGACTCAACACTGCCCATAGACTCAACACTGCCCATAGACTCAGCACTGCCACCCATAGACTCAACACTGCCCATAGACTCAGCACTGCACCATAGACTCAGCACTGACCATAGACTCAACACTGCACCATAGACTCAACACTGCACCATAGACTCAGCACTGCCACCCATAGACTCAACACTGCACCATAGACTCAGCACTGCCACCCATAAACTCAACACTGCACCATAGACTCAACACTGCACCATCGACTCAGCACTGCACCATAGACTCAGCACTGCCACCCATAGACTCAACACTGCACCATAGACTCAGCACTGCACCAGACTCAACACTGCACCATAGACTCAACACTGCAACATAGACTCAACACTGCACCATAGACTCAACACTGCACCATAGACTCAACACTGCACCATAGACTCAGCACTGCACCATAGACTCAACACTGCACCATAGACTCAGCACTGCACCATAGACTCAACACTGCACCATAGACTCAACACTGCACCATAGACTCAGCACTGCACCATAGACTCAACACTGCACCATAGACTCAACACTACACCATAGACTCAGCACTGCACCATAGACTCAGCACTGCACCATAGACTTAACACTGCACCATAGACTCAGCACTGCACCATAGACTCAACACTGCCCCATACACTCAACACTGCACCACAGACTCAGCACTGCACCATAGAATCAGCACTGACTCAACACTGCACCACAGACTCAGCACTGCCCATAGACTCAACACTGCACGACAGACTCAACACTGCACCACAGACTCAACACTGCACCACAGACTCAACACTGCACCACATACTCAACACTGCACCATAGACTCAACACTGCACCACAGACTCAACACTGCCCATAGACTCAACACTACCCATAGACTCAACACTGCACCACAGACTCAACACTGCACCACAGACTCAACACTGCCCATAGACTCAACACTGACCACAGACTCAACACTGCCCATAGACTCAACACTGCACCACAGACTCAACACTGCCCATAGACTCAACACTGCCCATAGACTCAACACTGCCCATAGACTCACACTGCCCATAGACTCAACACTGCCCCATAGACTCAACACTGCACCATAGATTCAACACTGCATCACAGACTCAACACTGCACCACAGACTCAACACTGCACCATAGACTCAACACTGCCATAGATATTCTTAGGTTTTTTCGGTAAAGTCACGTAGGTAAAACATCAAAATTAATAAAAATAAAATAAAACAAAAATCACGACGTTTCGGAGGCATTCGGATTTTTGTTAATTTTATTTTTATTAATTTTGATGTTTTACCTACGTGACTTTACCGAAAAAACCTAAGAATATGAATCCTTGCAGTCACGAAAGCTTCAAATCTAGAATTACTGCCCATAGACTCAACACTGCACCATAGACTCAACACTGCCCACAGACTCAACACTGCCCACAGACTCAACACTGCACCACATACTCAACACTGCACCACAGACTCAGCACTGACTCAACACTGCACCACAGACTCAACACTGCACCACAGACTCAACACTGCACCACAGACTCAACACTGCACCACAGACTCAGCACTGACTCAACACTGCACCACATACTCAACACTGCACCACATACTCAACACTGCACCACAGACTCAACACTGCACCACAGACTCAACACTGCACCACAGACTCAGCACTGACTCAACACTGCACCACATACTCAACACTGCACCACATACTCAACACTGCACCACAGACTCAACACTGCACCACATACTCAACACTGCACCACAGACTCAGCACTGACTCAACACTGCACCACAGACTCAACACTGCACCACAGACTCAACACTGCACCACAGACTCAACACTGCACCACAGACTCAGCACTGACTCAACACTGCACCACATACTCAACACTGCACCACATACTCAACACTGCACCACAGACTCAACACTGCACCACAGACTCAACACTGCACCACAGACTCAACACTGCACCACTGCCTTGTTGGTTAAGACCGTCCAATGGGGGGAAACTCACCGGTTTGGCGAAGGCAAGAGACCCCGCGACCCATCGCTGGACTGCCCAGCACTGCAGGGTGACACAGCGGGAGAGTGAACGTGGCACCGGGACACAAGTGCATAGCGTGCAGAGTGTGCATATCACTGCGTCTCGAAGAGACTGCAGAGAAACCAGTGGGGCAGTCGAGTCTATGGAGTGTCTGTGTGTGTCTGTCGATACGTCTTTGTGTAAGTCTACGGGTCTGTCTGTGTGTGTGAGGCTATCTGGGGGGTCCTACGGTTTTGAATCCTTGCAGTCACGAAAGCTTCAAATCTAGAATTTTCCCTTCACGTTTAGAAACATGCGTTTACAGCGGCGGTTCTTGATTGATTCCAAGAACACAGGATGAGATGTTACTATCCTTTGTGCAAGCACTTTCAAGAGTTCATGAACAGTGAGCCTGGTGAAATTTGGGGAGCGCATCGTCATCAGTGTACCTTTGGTTCCTAGGGTGTTTCGGCCTTTCACACTATACACCCTCCCCAAAGGCGGCCAGCGACAGGGTGATCAATCCTATGCTTGCGTCCCATTCCCAATTAGTCATAGGAGTTGCCTTGTTGTTGACACCGGGACACAAGTGCATTGCGTGCAGTGTGTGCATATCACTGCGTCTCAAAGAGACTGCAGAGAAACCAGTTGGGCAGTCGAGTCTATGGAGTGTCTGTGTGTGTCTGTCGATACGTCTTTGTGTAAGTCTACGGGTCTGTCTGTGAGGCTATCTGGGGGTCCTACGGTTTTTCCCTTCACACTCATAGTTTTTCACACTTTTAGTTTTCTTAAACTAAGAATATGAATCCTTGCATTCACGAAAGCTTCAAATCTAGAATTTTCCCTTCACGTTTAGAAACATGCGTTTACAGCGGCGGTTCTTGACCTTTATTGCAGCCTTGCAGCCCCTTTGATTCTCAAACGTAATAAAAAAAAAGTAGCTGTACCCACATGCCCATGCTTAATTCGCGTTTGGCGATTTAGCTTCTAAAAAAAATGTATTGCCATGTCTCGCACCCCACGTTAAGAAGAACCACCGCTGGTCTTCTTGGTTCTTTCGGTAAAGTCACGTAGAAGGGAAATAATAAAATAATAAAAATACAACATGATAAAATAATTCTCACGACGTTTCCACTGGTTTATGGTATTTGGCTGCGAAACATTTCCACGTGCTAAGCCACTTCGTTGAGCTATCATTTGTGGCCAGGTAACTTCTGATAAATACCTACATAGCTCAGTGGGTATTACCTGGCAAATAAAAAAGTGTTTTTATCGGTCTCTGTGTGACGCTATGGACCTCTCTACGTATGAGTTTCTATGTAAAGTCATATCTCTGAGTCTATGGGTCTCTATGCGAGTCTATGAGTCTCTGTGTGAGTCTACGGGTCTCTGTGTGAGTCTGTGGGTCTATGTGTGGGTTTACGGGTGGACACGTGAGTCTATGAGTCTCTGTGTGAGTCTGTGGGTCTCTGTGTGAATCTATGGGTCTCTGTGTGTCTATGGTCTCTGTGTGAGTCTATGAGTCTCTGTGCGAGTCTATGGGTCTCTGTGTGAGTCTATGAGTCTCTCTGTGAGGTTATGGGTCTCTGGGTGAGTCTGTGGGTTTGTGTGAGTCAGTGGGTCGATGTGTGGGTTTACGGGCGGACGCGTGAGTCTATGGGTCTCGGTGTGAGTCTCTGTGTGTCTATGGGTCTCTGTGTGAGTCTATGAGTCTCTGTGTGAGTCTACGGGTCTCTGTGTGAGTCTCTGTGTGAGTCTATGGGTCTCTGTGTGAGTCTTTGTGTGAGTCTATGGGTCTGTGTGAGTCTCTGTGTGAGTCTATGGGTCTCTGTGTGAGTCTATGAGTCTCTGTGTGAGTCTACGGGTCTCTGTGTGAGTCTCTGTGTGAGTCTATGGGTCTCTGTGTGAGTCTATGAGTCTCTGTGTGAGTCTACGGGTCTCTGTGTGAGTCTCTGTGTGAGTCTATGGGTCTCTGTGTGAGTCTCTGTGTGAGTCTATGGGTCTCTGGTGAGTCTATGGGTCTCTGGGTGAGTCTGTGGGTTTGTGTGAGTCAGTGGGTCGATGTGTGGGTTTACGGGCGGACACATGAGTCTATGAGTCTCTGTGTGAGTCTATGAGTCTCTGTGTGAGTCTATGGGTCTCTGGGTGAGTCTATGGGTCTCTGTGTGAGTCTATGGGTCTCTGTGTGAGTCTACGGGTCTCTGTGTGAGTCTCTGTGTGAGTCTATGGGTCTCTGTGTGAGTCTCTATCATAGACGCCCCCCCATGAGGGACTCACTGGGGAAGCGGGGACTCAGGAGTGCTGCTCTCTTATGCAGGCCAGGGATGAGGGGGGGGATCGCTGATCCAACTGTACACAGCACAAGCGGATTCGTGAATACTGGCAGCAGTAGCATCATCATCAGCAGCAGTAGCAGCAGCATCATCATCAGCAGCAGCAGTAGCATCATCAACATCAGCAGCAACATCATCATCAGCAGCAGTAGCATCATCAGCAGCAGCAGTAGCATCATCATCAGCAGCAGCAGTAGTAGCATCCTCATCAGCAGTGGCATCAGCATCATTAGGCAGCAAGAGCAGTTTAAACAGTAGCATTAGAGGCATCAACAGCAGCATCAGAGGTTGCAAGAGAATCAATATGCATTTAAATTCTTTCACACCGTACGTAGCCAACCGTGTTAATCGCAGCAGTAAGAAAGTACTCAAGTAAACATTTTGATTTTACCGCAAGGCCCACTGAGCTATGTAGCTCTTGTTCAGAAGCGACCTGGTCACAAATGATAGCCCAATAAAGTTGATTATCAGGTGGANATGTATAGCAGCAAGGCAGTCTAAAGGCGCGTTTCTAAATGTGGTGGGGAAAAACCGGAGGACCCGGAGAAAAATCCACGCGACCACGAGGAGAGAGACACAAAATCCAAATAAACAGGCATCAGTCGGATCGAACCCACGACCTCCTGTATACCAGACGAGGTAGTTAACATCTCGCCACCGTGATGATGATGAGAGACACGCAAACTCCAAATATACAGCAGCAGCAGGCATCGTCAAGGTCGGGATCGAACCAACGACCTTCTGTAGACCAGGCGAGGTAGTCAACATCTCTCAGCCACCGTGATGATGATGATGAGAGACTCAAACTCCAAATATACAGCAGCAGGCGTCAGGGTCGGGATCGAACCCACGACCTCCTGCACACCAGGCGAGGTAGTTAACATCTCCCAGCCACCGTGATGATGATGAGAGACACGCAAACTCCAAATATACAGCAGCAGCAGGCATCGTCAGGGTCGGGATCGAACCCATGACCTCCTGTACACCAGGCGAGGTAGTCAACATCTCTCAGCCACCGTGATGATGATGATGAAGACTCAAACTCAAACTCCAAATACACAGCAGCAGGCATCAGGGTCGGGATCGAACCCACGACCTCCTGTATACCAGGCGAGGTAGTTAACATCTCGCTACCGCAAGATAGCCAGTAGCAAGATCATCATAGGCAGCAGCAGCATTAATAGAACCAGCATCATAGGCAGGCAGGCATCAGCAGCAGTGCAAACGGGAGAAGCGTCATCATGCGATAACAATCATCAGAACGCAATCCGCACTAAATACCCCCCCCACACTACCATCCCAACCCCCCAAAAACACGTTCCAATATTCACCATCATATCAATCAAACCAAACCGTCATAATATAATAACGAGATCATTCGTGATCACCTCCATCATCACAGCAACCACAACCACCACCATACCCAATAATCACCACCATGACCTCAATAATCACCACCACAATCACCACAACACACCATCATCAACACCACCATTACCTCAACAATCACCACCATTACCTCAATAATCACCACCATTGCAACCACCACAACCACACCATCATCAAAACCACCGCCACCACATAACAATCAACATCATAATACGATTAACGCCGTATAATTTCTCCGGCGTACAAAGCCCTCCCTCCACAACACCACCACCACCAAACACAACAGATTCACCACCACCACCAAACCCAACAGATTNACCACCACCACCACCAAACACAACAGATTCACCACCACCAAACCCAACAGATTCACCACCACCACCAAACCAACAGATTCACCACCAAACCCAACAGATTCACCACCACCACCAAACCCAACAGATTCACCACCACCACCAAACTCAACAGATTCACCACCACCACCACCACCAAACACAACAGATTCACCACCACCACCAAACACAACAGATTCACCACCACCACCAAACCCAACAGATTCACCACACCACCACACCACCACCACCAAACACAACAGATTCACCACCACACCACCAAACACAACAGATTCACCACCACCACCAAACCCAACAGATNCACCACCACCACCACCACCAAACACAACAGATTCACCACCACACCACCACCAAACACAACAGATTCACCACCACCACCACCAAACACAACAGATCCACCACCACCACCACCAAACCCAACAGATCCACCACCACCACCAAACACAACAGATTCACCACCACCACCACCAAACACAACAGATTCACCACCACCACCACCAAACACAACAGATCCACCACCACCACCAAACCAACAGATNCACCACCACCACCACCACCACCAAACACAACAGATTCACCACCACCACCAAACACAACAGATTCACCACCACACCAAACCCAACAGATCCACCACCACCACCAAACACAACAGATTCACCACCACCACACCACCACCAAACACAACAGATTCACCACCACCACCAAACACAACAGATTCACCACCACCACCANACCCAACAGATTNACCACCACACCACCACACCAAACCCAACAGATTCACCACCACCACCAAACCCAACAGATTCACCACCACCACCAAACTCAACAGATTCACCACCACAAACACAACAGATCCACCACCACCACCACCAAACACAACAGATTCACACCACCACCACCACCACCAAACCCAACAGATCCACCACCACCACCAAACACAACAGATTCACCACCGCCACCACACACAACAGATCCACCACCACCACTACCACCACCGCCAATGCAATCCCCTTCAAAGGCCTCCGAACCCTCTTTGCTGCCACATCCAGCGCGTCCGAACACAACGGGGTTCGTAACAAAACTGAATTATTTTATTGTAAATCATTTAAAGCAGTCAGCGTCTTCCCGCTCAACGCACCGCGGAGGGCCCCGACTACGGGGAATTGGAGCCTGCGGCTTTCCTAGCGCTCTCCCCCGCCGCTACACACCCACCCACCCACCCACCAGCCTCCTGTACATCGAGGGCGATTCGCTGTAGTTCTCTTAACGAGGCGAGCCGCGAAGGGTTCTTAGCAAAGATGAGCGAGATAAATGAATAGGGAGTGGGGGGGGGAGGCGAACGCGGTCAACACAACCACACAAACACACACAGAGACTCACCTCCGTGAGGGTTTGCCATCTTTGCTGGGGTCTCGCGAGATTTGGGCTGGTGTGGGGAGGGGGGGGGGTGAAATCTCGCGATATCTCAGGCGAAGAACCACAAAGCCAAAGGTACGTCGGGTAGCCTTGGCGGTCTTTTGGGGCAAGTGCTGTTAGCGAGTAGCACTGTATGAACTACAAAGGTCACCCGTGTAGCCTGAACAGACTGTCAATGGAGATGAGTCCACGCACGGGTAGAAGGGAGTGAGATGGAACAGATGGAGATTAGTCCACCCACGGGTAGGAGCGAGATGGAACAGATGGAGATTAGTCCACACATGGGTGGGAGTGAGATGGAACAGATGGAGATTAGTCCACCCACGGGTAGGAGCGAGATGGAACAGATGGAGATTAGTCCACACATGGGTGGGAGTGAGATGGAACAGATGGAGATTAGTCCACGCACGAGGTAGGAGCGAGATGGAACAGATGGAGATTAGTCCACACATGGGTGGGAGTGAGATGCAACAGATGGAGATTAGTCCACACATGGGTAGAAGGGAGTGAGATGGAACAGATGGAGATTAGTCCACACACGAGGTAGGAGTGAGATGGAACAGATGGAGATTAGTCCACACACGGGTAGAAGGGAGTGGGATGGAACAGATGGAGATTAGTCCACACACGGGTAGAAGGGAGTGAGATGGAACAGATGGAGATTAGTCCACACACGTGTAGAAGGGAGTCAGATGGAACAGATGGAGATTAGTCCACACACGGTGTAGAAGGGAGTGAGATGGAACAGATGGAGATTAGTCCACACACGGGTAGAAGGGAGTGAGATGGAACAGATGGAGATTAGTCCACACACATTGCTATACCCGGCCGGTACGGGTACCCGATAACCGTACCCTACCCGGCCGGGTACGGGTAGGGTACGGGTATCGGGTACCCGGTTGCGACCTCTGGGATGAAGCCATGTTGCAGGCGCGGGTGGTTGATTCTAGGAACTTGAATTGTGAGAAGAGACAAGACGTTGGGAAATGAGTGACAAACGGTGACTCACCAGTGACTCACGGCCTACCCGTACCCGGCCGTACCAGGGTCGCAAACGGGTACCCGGTACGGGTAGCCGGGTATCGGGTAGGGTACGGGTATCGGTACCCGGTTGCGACCTCTGCACCGATGTGGTTAGCCACGGATGGGAATCGAACTCGGAGCGTTTCCAGGTTCGCAGTGCAGTAACAACAACAAATCTTCTTGGTTCTTTCGGTAAAGTCACGTAGAAGGGAAATAAAATAATAAAACATTAAAATATTATTTATTATGTTGCTGTTCGTGGACGACGCTGCACTCTTCTTCATAAAATTATTTAATTATGTTAAATCTATATTATTTTATTATTTCCCTTCTACGTGACTTTACCGAAAGAACCAAGATGAATCCCTGCAGTCACGAAAGCTTTAAATCGTGTTTTAAGATGTTCAGATGTTAAGCTTTTGTTAAGATGTTAAGCTTTTGTTAAGATATGTTCAGATATTCTTTCGGTAAAGTCACTTAGAAGGGAAATACATTTTTAGTTATTTTTATTATGTTTTATTTTTATTATGTTATTGTTTCCCTTCTACGTGGCTTTACCGAAAGAACCAAGAAGATGAATCCCTGCAGTCACGAAAGAAGCTTTAAATCGAAACAACAACAAAGTCTTGCGGCAGCAGCAGCAGCCGCGTTGGATGAAGAGACACACGCAGACCCACCACGTCTGCCATCGTCACGTATTTATTTCAACAAAATCAACAAACATCAAAAATAAGCACGGAACAGAACAACAACAAAAGGGTCAAATTATTTTCTCAAGCGATTAAAAGAGTGGGGGTGGGTGGTGGTAGTGGTGGCGATGATGCTGATGATGCATCCGGTTAAGCGCATTTGAACACCGGCTTGCTGCAGAGGGTCGCGGTTCAACACCCAGAGGCAGCCCTGGTTAACGTGGAGTGACTCGCAAAATGTTTGATCGGAAAAAATTCACTGCCGCGTCGTGCGGCTGCCGTTGGTTCGTCTCGAGCCGAGTCTCAAGACGGTTCAGGAGAGGGTCCTGCCGAGTACCGCTGACATCAGTCATGCAGGCGGCATTCACCGGGCGGCCGCTGTGCGTGGATGACGCTGTGCGTGTGATGACGCTGTGCGTGTGACGACGCTGTGCGTGTGATGACGCTGTGCGTGTGATGACGCTGTGCGTGTGATGACGCTGTGCGTGTGATGACGCTGTGCGTGTGACGACGCTGTGCGTGTGATGACGCTGTGCGTGTGACGACGCTGTGCGTGTGATGACGCTGTGCGTGGACGACGCTGTGCGTGTGATGACGCTGTGCGTGGATGACGCTGTGCGTGTGATGACGCTGTGCGTGTGATGACGCTGTGCGTGTGCTGTGCGTGTGACGACGCTGTGCGTGTGACGACTCTGTGCGTGTGACGACGCTGTGCGTGTGACGACGCTGTGCGTGTGATGACGCTGTGCGTGTGATGACGCTGTGTGTGACGACTCTGTGCGTGTGACGACGCTGTGCGTGGACGACTCTGTGCGTGTGACGACGCTGTGCGTGTGACTGTGCGTGTGACGACTCTGTGCGTGTGACGACGCTGTGCGTGTGATGACGCTGTGCGTGGACGACGCTGTGCGTGTGATGACGCTGTGCGTGTGACGACGCTGTGCGTGTGACGACTCTGTGCGTGTGACGACGCTGTGCGTGTGATGACGCTGTGCGTGTGATGACGCTGTGCGTGTGACGACGCTGTGCGTGTGACGACTCTGTGCGTGTGACGACGCTGTGCGTGACGACTCTGTGCGTGTGATGACGCTGTGCGTGTGACGACTGTGCGTGTGACGACTCTGTGCGTGTGACGACGCTGTGCGTGACTCTGTGCGTGTGACGACTCTGTGCGTGTGACGACGCTGTGCGTGGACGACGCTGTGCGTGTGACGACTCTGTGCGTGTGATGAACCGCTGTGCGTGTGATGACGCTGTGCGTGTGACGACGCTGTGCGTGTGATGACGCTGTGCGTGTGATGACGCTGTGCGTGGACGACGCTGTGCGTGTGATGACGCTGTGCGTGTGATGACGCTGTGCGTGGACGACGCTGTGCGTGTGATGACGCTGTGCGTGTGACGACGCTGTGCGTGGACGACGCTGTGCGTGTGATGACGCTGTGCGTGTGATGACGCTGTGCGTGGACGACGCTGCACTCATCACAACTCCGAGCGAATCCATCATGACCTCGCCGATGACGACGTCCCGCTCGGGATGGGACGTGTCCACCAGCGACAACCTCAGCTTGGGAGCTCGCCCCGCCGAGTTGCCCACCGCCCCGTCCACCCGCCCCCGCCCCGTCACCCTCCTCCTCCTCCACGAGCGCCACAAACGGCCGCCCCTCCACCAGCTTCCTGAACACCTGGGCCAGCTCCGGCGACCAGCGCCGGCGGGGACGTCTGGGGGCGACAGCAGGAGGAACGGAGATGCACGGCAATCGGCGGGGGGTGAGGGGCAGAGGTCGCAAACGGGTTTTGATTCCTTACCTGTACCCATACCCGGCAGCACCAGGGTCGCAAACGGGTACCCTTACCATACCCGGCCGGGTATCGGGTAGGGTACGGGTATCGGGTACCTGATTGCGACCTCTGGGATGGAGCCATGTTGAATTGTGAGAAGAGACAAGACGTTGGGAAATGAGTGACAAACGGTGACTTACCGGTGACTCACGGCCTACCCGTACCCGGCCGTACCCGTACCGGTATCGGTACCCGATTGCGACCTCTGGATGAAGCCACGTTGCAGGCGCGGGTGGGTTGATTCTAGGAACTTGAATTGTGAGAAGAGACAAGACGTTGGGAAATGAGTGACAGCTACTCACCAGTGACTCACAGTCTACCCGTACCCGGCCGGGTTACGGGTAGCCGGGTATCGGGTAGGGTACGAGTATCGGGTACCCGGTTGCGACCTCTGGGTGGTACCCGGAGGTGGGGGGGCTCCCGGGGGCCTCACCGGCGAGCTGGGCCAGGTGGGCCTGCACGGGCAGCCGGGTGAACGCCGGCACGAGGGGCCGCAGGGTTGACAGGGGGACGAGGTCCCACTCCCCGTAGTCCACCCGGTACACCATGGCCTTGCCCGGCGGGCACGCACACTTCAGCTCCACCCGGTACACCCTGAGGGAGAGCGACACGCGTCACCCTCGCCGCGTCACCCTCGCCGCGTGCTCACCACCACGTCACCCTCACCGCGTCCCCTTCACCGCGTGCTCACCACCACCACGTCACCCTCGCCGCGTCCCCTCACCGCGTGCTCACCACCACCACGTCACCGCGTGCTCACCACCACCACGTCACCTCGCCGCGTCCCCCCACCGCGTNCCCCTCACCGCGTGCTCACCACCACCACGTCACCCTCACCGCGTCCCCTCACCGCGTGCTCACCACCACCACCTCACCGCGTGCTCACCACCACGTCACCGCGTGCACACCGACGTCACACACACGGCGGACGAGCGGAGACCCGCGTCGCCGTGCCCCACCCACCGGTCATCCTGCACGCAGGCGACGAACGACGCTCCGTCGCCACCACCACCTCCTCCTCCTCCACCTCTTCATCTCCCGCCTCCTCCGCCACGTCCGCCCACTCGTGGCCCCGGGAGCTCCGATAGTGGCGACACATCCTAGCCTCCAGCCGCTCCAGCCGGTGCAGCTGGCTCCAGGCCTGCACGGCGAACAGCGCCGGGTGCTCGCGCTGGACACCAACACGTCCACGCAGCGCTGGCGGGCGTGCCCGCCGGCGGCCAGGGGGACACCAGGGGGCCGCCGGGGTCAGGCGTCCACCCCAGCTCCTGACCGCAGGGCAAAGGGCCACGGCGGACGGCTCCCTGCTGGGTGGACGGTCCATAGCGACCGGCACCTGCTGAGTGGACGTCCACGGCAACGGCTCCCTGCTGGGTGGACGGTCCATGGCAACCGGCTCCCTGCTGGGTGGACGGTCCATAGCAACCGGCTCCCTGCTGGGTGGACGGTCCATGGCAACCGGCTCCCTGCTGGGTGGACGGTCCACGGCAACCGGCTCCCTGCTGGGTGGACGGTCCACGGCAACCGGCTCCCTGCTGGGTGGACGGTCCATGGCAACCGGCTCCCTGCTGGTGGACGGTCCATAGCAACCGGCACCCTGCTGAGTGGAGGGGCCACGGCAACCGGGTCCCTGCTGAGTGGACGGTCCGTGGCAACCGGGTCCCTGCTGAGTGGACGGTCCATAGCAACCGTTACCCTGCTGAGTGGACGGTCCATAGCAACCGTTACCCTGCTGGGTGGACGGTCCATGGCAACCGGCACCCTGAGTGGACGGTCCATGGCAACCGGCTCTCTGCTGAGTGGAGGGGCCATGGCGACCGGGTCCCTGCTGAGTGGACGGTCCATAGCAACCGGCACCCTGAGTGGACGGTCCATAGCAACCGGCTCCCTGCTGAGTGGACGGTGAGGTTGATCTCGCGCGCTCATCTTGGTGGAAGGCGGACAGTCAACCATGGCGGACCTGGAGATGAAAATTTAATGGTCAAGGTGGTGGACTAGGAGATGCAAGGTTGATCATCAAGGTGGGTGGACTAAAAGATGCAAGGTTGATGGTGGACAACAACGGCAAACCTTAAGGAAGGTGATGGACTCCTGAGCAGATTCGTCCTCATCGGAGGCCTCATTTCCGGTGCCGCCAGGGTGGACACCTCCTCTCCCTGGGGCGACCTTGCTGTGTCCACCAACGGTCACCACCACCGCCACCACCGCCACCGCCGGTGAGTGTCCACCTCTGCAGGGCGAGCGTGATGGTGTCCACACTGGGGGCGAGTGAGCGCGGGGCGCAGCGACGGTGGATGGACGGACGACGCCGACGTCACCTGCGCAGGGTGGACAACGGCGAAGGACCGACGGTGGGAAGTGGGAGGGGTGAACAATCGCTTGGAGGTAGGTGGAGAGTCGATCATGGTGGACCTGGACATGAAGGATGGTCCACAAATAGGTGGATTAACAGGAGGCCAACAGGCCAATAATGGTGGACTCAGCGATAGGAGGGTGATGGTCAATGTGGGTGGACTTGGAGATAGTAGGTTCATGGTGGACCAAGGTAGACGTGTTCCAGAAGGTCCACCATGGAGCAGACATAAACAAGTATTAGGTTTGAAAAAAGATTGTTATTCCGTAAGTTTTTAATTCTTTGTCAAAGATATTTCTGTTTGGTTAAACCACAGAGTGATGCTGCCAAACAACAGGTGACTGGGCATTTAGTGACGCTCGCTGATTGTGAGTGGTGAGCAAGCGGGTGAGTGCGTGGGTGAGTGGGTGAGCGAGCTAGCGGTTGAGTGGGTGGGTGAGTGAGTGGGTAAGTGAGTGGGTGAGTGGATGAGTGATTGGGGATTGGGTGATCGGATGAGTGAGTGGGTAAGCGAGCAGGTGAGTGAGTGGGTGAGCGAGCGGATGAGTGGGTGGTTGAGTGAGCGAGAGGGTGAGCGAGCGAGCGAATGAGTGAGTGAGGAGCGAGCGAGCGGTCAAGCGAGTGCTGCTGGAGAGTGAGTGGGTGGGTGAGTGATTGGGGATTGGGTGATCGGATGAGTGAGTGGGTGAGTGGTGAGCGAGCAGGTGATTGAGCGGGTGAGTGACTGGGTGGTGAGCGAGCAGGTGAGTGATTTGGTGAGCGGATGAATGGGTGGATGAGTGAGCGAGTGGGTGAGCGAGCGGATGAGTGGGTGAGTGGGTGAGCGAGCGAGTGGTGAGCGAGCGGATGAATGGTGAGTGGGTGAGCGAGCGAGTGGGTGAGCGAGTGGATGAGTGGGTGAGCGAGCGAGTGGGTGAGCGAGCGGATGAATGGGTGAGTGGGTGAGCGAGCGAATGGGTGAGCGAGCGGATGAGTAGGTGAGTGGGTGAGCGAGCGAGTGGGTGAGCGAGCGGATGATGGGTGAGTGGGTGAGCGAGCGAGTGGGTGAGCGAGCGATGAGTGGGTGAGTGGGTGAGCGAGCGAGTGGGTGAGCGAGCGGATGAATGGGTGAGTGGGTGAGCGAGCGAGTGGGTGAGCGAGCGGATGAATGGGTGAGTGGGTGAGCGAGCGAGTGGTGAGCGAGCGGATGAATGGGTGAGTGGGTGAGCGAGCGAGTGGGTGAGCGAGCGAGTGGGTGAGCGAGTGGATGAGCGAGCGGATGAATGGTGAGTGGGTGAGCGAGCGAGTGGGTGAGCGAGCGGATGAGTGGGTGAGTGGGTGAGCGAGTGAGTGGGTGAGTGGGTGAGCGAGCGATGGTGAGCGAGCGGATGAGTGGTGAGTGGGTGAGCGAGCGGATGAATGGGTAAGTGGGTGAGCGAGCGAGTGGTGAGCGAGCGGATGAGTGGGTGAGTGGTGAGCGAGCGAGTGGGTGAGCGAGCGGATGAATGGGTGAGTGGGTGAGCGAGCGAGTGGGTGAGCGAGCGAGTGGGTGAGTGGTGAGCGAGCGGATGAATGGGTGAGTGGGTGAGCGAGCGAATGGGTGAGCGAGCGGATGAATGGGTGAGTTGGTGAGCAAGTGAGTGGGTGAGCGAGCGAGTGGGTGAGTGGGTGAGTGAGCGAGTGGGTGAGCGAGCGGGTGGTTGAGTGAGCGAGTGGATGAGCGAGCGGGCGAGTGGGTGAGCGAGTGAGCGAGTGGGTGGGTGAGCAGCGAGCGAACCCCACGTGGAGCGGTAAGCGTGGAGGGTGGGGGTGGGGGGGTACACGGCCCACACTGACCCGCATCGCTGGCTCCTTGGCTCTCACAGGGCTCCAGTTGATCGTGGGCACTGGGGAAAAAAAAAACATTGATTCTCGGTGTTAACAACAAAACCCATAGACTCAACGCTCACCACTCGATAACCCACAGACTCAACGCTCACCACTCGATAACCCACACTCACCACTCGATAACCCACAGACTCAACGCTCACCACTCGATAACCCACACTCACCACTCGATAACCCACAGACTCAACGCTCACCACTCGATAACCACACTCACCACTCGATAACCCACAGACTCAACGCTCACCACTCGATAACCCACACTCACCACTCGATAACCCACAGACTCAACGCTCACCACTCGATAACCCACACTCACCACTCGATAACCCACAGACTCAACGCTCACCACTCGATAACCCAGACTCAACGCTCACCACTCGATAACCCACAGACTCAACGCTCACCACTCGATAACCCACACTCACCACTCGATAACCCACAGACTCAACGCTCACCACTCGATAACCCACACTCACCACTCGATAACCCACAGACTCAACGCTCACCACTCGATAACCCACACTCACCACTCGATAACCCACAGACTCAACGCTCACCACTCGATAACCCACACTCACCACTCGATAACCCACAGACTCAACGCTCACCACTCGATAACCCACACTCACCACTCGATAACCCACAGACTCAACGCTCACCACTCGATAACCCACACTCACCACTCGATAACCCACAGACTCAACGCTCACCACTCGATAACCCACACTCACCACTCGATAACCCACAGACTCAACGCTCACCACTCGATAACCCACAGACTCAACGCTCACCACTCGATAACCCACACTCACCACTCGATAACCCACAGACTCAACGCTCACCACTCGATAACCCACACTCACCACTCGATAACCCACAGACTCAACGCTCACCACTCGATAACCCACACTCACCACTCGATAACCCACAGACTCAACGCTCACCACTCGATAACCCCACCACCACTCGATAACCACACTCACGCCACACTCGATAACCCACACTCACCACTCGATAACCCACAGACTCAACGCTCACCACTCGATAACCCAGACTCAACGCTCACCACTCGATAACCCACAGACTCAACGCTCACCACTCGATAACCCACACTCACCACTCGATAACCCACAGACTCAACGCTCACCACTCGATAACCAGACTCAACGCTCACCACTCGATAACGCAGACACACAACGCTCGCCACTCGATAACCCACAGACTCAACGCTCACACTCGATAACCCACAGGCCCAACGCTCACCACTCGATAACCCACAGACTCAACGCTCACCACTCGATAACCCACACACACAACGCTCGCCACTCGATAACCACAGACTCAACGCTCACCACTCGATAACCCACAGGCCCAACGCTCACCACTCGATAACCCACAGGCCCAACGCTCACCACTCGATAACCCACAGGCCAACCACTCACCACTCAAACCTTCAACGCCATGGCTGACCGAGGCTCTGTCGCGACGCTCAAGGCCTTGATCGTCGCCGTGCCTACCGGCGACAAGTGGAGATTAGTGCCTAAACCGTGACAAGTGGAAATCAGCACGAGCACAATCGCAGATGATGACGACGACGATGATGACGATGAAGACGACGATAACGATGATGATAACGATGATGAGGACGATAACGATGACGACGATGATAATAATGATGAATTAATTACGACAATTCAACACGTTCGTTCATTCGGTTCAGCAGATGACGAGGACGACGATAATGATGATGATAACGATGATGATGATGATGATGATAACGATGATGATGATGATAACGATGATGATAATGATGATAACGATGATGATGATGATGATGATAACGATGATGACGATGATGATGATGATAACGATGATGATGACGATGATGACGACGATGACGAATTAATTACGAACATTTGACACGTTCGTTCACTCGGTTCTGAAGATGACGACGACGATGACAATAATGACGACGATGATGACGACGATGACGTGAACGATGACGATGACGACGATGACAACGATGACAATAATGACGACGACGATGACGTGAACGATGACGACGATGACAACGATGACAATAATGACGACGATGACAACGATGACAATAATGACGACGATGATGACGTGAACAATGACGACGATGACGACGATGACAATAATGACGACGATGATGACGACGATGACGTGAACGATGACGATGACGACGATGACGACGATGACAATAATGACGACGATGATGACGACGATGACGTGAACGATGACGATGACGACGATGACGACGATGACAATAATGACGACGACGATGACGTGAACGATGACGACGACGACGATGACGACAACGATGATGACGACGACGACATGAACATGCCACCTGTCGCCGAGATGCCGACAAGGGGCGGGTGGATTTGCGGCGCCGTTGCAGTCGCCGCCGAAGTCCACGTCGCCAGCGGAGCAGCAGCAGCAGGAGCAGCAGCAGCAGGAGGAGCAGGAGGAGGAGGCAGCGGAGGCTTGAACACCACCGTGGAACCCGCCCTCTCGCGGACGGCGACGACGACGAGGAGGTCGTGCGAGGTCGCGAGTGGATCGAGGTCGCGTGAGGCCGCGAGGAGTGGGGGCGGCACTCCATCCGCGTCGCGCCGAGCCCACAATGCACTTCGCGTGGGCGCCCGCTGTAGCCACGGCAACCGCACGGGGAGGGGGGGGGCGGANGGGGGGGGAGGGAGGGGGTGGAGAGGAGGGGGGGCAGGGCGAGAGGCAGAGGTCGCAACCGGGTACCGATGGCTACCCTGTTGCGCCGGTACGGGTACGGGTAGGCCGTGAGTCACTGGTGAGTCACCGTTTGTCACTCATTTCCCAACGTCTTGTCTCTTCTCACAATTAAGTTCCTAGAATCAACCCACCCGTGCCTGCAACATGGCTTCATCCCAGAGGTCGCAATCGGGTACCCGATACCCGTACCCTACCCGTACCCGCCGGTACGGGTAGGGTACGGGTACGGCCGGGTACGGGTACCCGTTTGCGACCCTGGTGCGGCCGGGTACGGGTACGGGTAAGGAATCAAAACCCGTTTGCGACCTCTGCGAGAGGCAGGGCGATGGGAGNAGGTGCCCGCCCTACCGTGCACGATTTTTGTGTCTTCCCTGGTGAGAGACATCCGTTTGGCCACCTCTTTCGTCTCCACCGCGTGGCACACGACCTGCAGGGGCCACCGCAGACAGATTGGCGGGGNCGGTGGGCGACGGGGCAAACCGCAACCGGTCGGCACACGTTCACCGCGTCTCTCTCGCTCTCATCATCACGGTGGCGAGGAGATGTTCACTACCACGCCTGGTGTACAGGAGGTCGTGGTTCGATTCCGACCCTGATGCCTGCTGCTGTATATTTGGAGTCTGCGTCTCTCTCATCATCATCACGGTGGTTATGAGATGTTAACTACCTCGCCTGGTCTACAGGAGGTCGTGGGTTCGATCCCGACCCTGACGCCTGCTGTATATTGGAGTTTGCGNCTCTCTCTCATCATCATCACGGTGGCTAGGAGATGTTAACTACCTCGCCTGGTATACAGGAGGTCGTGGGTTTGATCTCGACCCTGACGTTTGCTTGTCTCTCGCTCTCTCTCCCGTGGTCACGTGGATTTTTCTCCGGTCCTCCCCTCCACATTTAGAATCAACCAACTCACCCACTCACTCACCTACTCAACCACCCACTTACTCAGCCACTCACTCACCTACTCAACCACTCACTCACCCACTCACTCACCTACTCAACCACCCACTTACTCAGCCACTCACTCACCTACACTCAACCACTCACTTACTCAGCCACTAACTCACCTACTCAACCACCACTCACTCACCTACTCACTCACTTACTCCCTCACTCACCCACTCACTCACCTACTCAACCACTCAGTCACTCAGCCACACACATTTAGAATCAACATCACCACACGTTTAAGAGTATTTGGCGGCTGCTATATATTTCGACGTGACGATCACGATGATAAGCCACTTCGTTGAGCCATCATTTGTGATAGCAAGGTCGCTTCTGAAAAGAGCTATAATATTGGGCCTTACCTGGTAAAATAAAAACATAATTTAGTTTTAGTTTAGTCTATGGGTCTCTATGTATCTCTGTTGGTCTCTATTCATCTCTGTGCATCTTTGTGGGTCTCTACAGGTCTCTGTGTGTCTCTGTGAGTCTCTATGTGTCTCTGTGGGTCTCTGTGGTCTCTGTGGTCTGTGTGTCTCTGTGTGTCTGTGGTCTCTGTGGGTCTCTGTGTATCTGTGGGTCTCTGTGTGTCTCTGTGTGTGTCTGTGGTCTCTGTGGTCCTTGTGGGTCTCTGTGTGTCTCTGAGTCTCTGTCTGTGTGTCTCTGTGGGTCTCTGTGAGTTCTCTGTGTGTCTCTGTGTGTCTCTGTGTGTCTCTACAGGTATCTGTGTGTCTCTACAGGTCTCTGTGTGTCTCTGTATGTCTCTACAGGTCTCTGTGTGTCTCTACAGGTCTCTGTGTGTCTCTGTATGTCTCTACAGGTCTCTGTGTGTCTCTACAGGTCTCTGTGTGTCTCTACAGTCTCTGTGTCTCTGTATGTCTCTACAGGTCTCTGTATGTCTCTACAGTCTCTGTGTGTCTCTACAGTCTCTGTGTGTCTCTACAGGTCTCTGTGTGTCTCTACGGGTCTCTCTGTCTCTGTGCGTTTCGAGACCACCACCACTGATGCCGCCAACACCACCACCACCGCCGCCAACACCACCACCACCAACAGCCACCACGACCACAACCGCTATCATCACCACCACCGCCACCAACACCACCACCACCCAACAGCCACCACGACCACCACCGCCGCCAACACCACCACCAACACCACCACCGCACCACCACCAGCCACCACGACCACCACCGCTATCGTCACCACCGCCACCGTCACCTCGACCACCACCTCTTCCGCCTTCTCACCGTTCCGTCGCTCCTCCGCTCCAGGCGGACGACGTTGGCTGAGACGCGAGTACGACTCGAGTCCACGCCACCGCCACCAGGCAGCTCGCAGCCGGTGAGCTCGCGGAACTCGGCACGCAGCCGACGCAGCTCCACGCCACCGCGGCGCGACAGCAGCACGGAGCGGAGCATCGCCGCCTCGTCAGCGCCGGACATGGTCGCGCGCCTTGCCGGCAGAGTGCCCACCGTCAACACCCGGGACGGCCTTCCGCAAACCTCCGTTGTTGGGGCCAGCGCCTACGAAGGATGGCCAGACCCACAGAGACCCACAGAGAACTGTAGAGACCCACAGAGACACACAGAGACACACAGAGACACAGATACCTGTAGAGACCCACAGAGACCACAGAGACCTGTAGAGACCCACAGAGACACACAGAGACACACAGAGACACACAGAGACCCACAGATACCCACAGATAATTGTAGAGACACACAGAGACACACAGAGACACACACAGAGACACACACAGAGACCTGTAGAGACACACAGAGACACAGATACCTGTAGAGACCCACAGAGACACACAGAGACCCACAGAGACACACAGAACTGTAGAGACACACAGAGACACAAATACCTGTAGAGACCCACAGAGACACACAGAGACCCACAGAGACCTGTAGAGACCTGTAGAGACCCACAGAGACCACAGAGACCCACAGAGACNGAGACACACAGAGACCCACAGAGACACACACAGAGACCCACAGAGACACACAGAGACACACAGAGACACAGATACCTGTAGAGACCCACAGAGACCCACAGAGACACACAGAGACACACATAGACCTGTAGAGACCCACAGAGACACACAGAGACGCACAAAAACCTGTCTCTCCCAAGTGCCGATGTTTTTACACTGTAACACCGCACCAGCTACTGACTCGTTTAAGGCCGAGTCAACCTAGAGGAGGCCCAGGACCGGCGAGCTTACAGGGGGGATGGTGTGGCCGGAACCTACGCCACCCCGGCCGCCTTTGTCTCTCCCCAAGTGCCGATGTTTTTACACAAGTGATTTCTGGTTGTTGCCAGTATCAAAGTTAAGAAGAATGAGGAATAGGTTTTACCCCTTCTGGCAATAAAACATGAGAGGTCTGTTAAGATTTTTTTGGTTCTTTCGGTTAAGTCACGTAGAAGGGAAATAATAAAATAATAAAAATAAAACAAATGAAAATATTATTAAAAATAAATAAACATGTATTTCCCTTCTACGTGACTTTACCGAAAGAACCAAGAATATCTGAACATATCTTAACATCTTATCTTAACATCTGAACATATCTTAACATCTTAACAAAGGCTTAACATCTGAACATCTTAAAACGTAGAAGGAAATAATAAAAATAAAACATAATAAAATAAAATTCTCACGACGTTTCGGCCACAACGCAAGCAGCCGTCCTCAGGTGAAGAACAGGTCTGTAGACGCTGTCTTTCTGACAGTCCTGTTCTTCTGAACACCACCAAGCTTGGCAGCGTATATTAAAGTATATATTTAAGTATATATTTAAGTATATACACTGCCAAGCTTGGTGGTGTTTCATTCAGACGCTGTTTCCGACAGCCCTGTTCTCCACCTGAGGACGGCTGCTTGCGTTGTGCCGAAACGTCGTGAGAATTGTATTTTATTATGTTTATTTTTATTATTTAATCCATGCAGTCACGAAAGCTTTCAATCGTGTTTTAAGATGTTCAGATGTTAAGCTTTTGTTAAGATGTTAAGATAAATGTTAAGATATGTTCAGATATTTTGGTTCTTTCGGTAAAGTCACGTAGAAGGGAAATATTTTAGTTATTTTTTAATTATATTTATTGTATTATTTTATTATGTTATTGTTTCCCTTCTACGTGACTTTACCGAAAGAACCAAGAATATGAATCCCTGCAGTCACGAAAGCTTTAAATCAAAATATGTTCAGATGTTAAGGTGTTGAGATGATAAGATGTTAGATGATTAGATATTCAATGTTCATATTAAGCTTCTGTTAAGATGTTAAGATATGTTCAGATGTTGAATGATAAGATGTTAAGACGATAAGATGTTCAGATGTTAATGCCTGCTTTGAATAAACCTTCCCTTCTTGTAACAATGTGTTAAGTTTTAGAGAATTAAACATAAGGAGGTTAAGTTTGGTTATAAGACATCTGGAGCCTTCAAAAGGCCTCAACGGGCTGGGAGTTGCGGCCTTACCAAAACACATTTTTGCCTCCTCGAAATACAATAAAATATTTTACCTCGAGGTCCAATATAACAAAAGTGCCTTCTAACTTGACATCGGTCAACAGATACACGCGTTTGATGACCTTAATACACGTTAGTTTGTCTAATTGTTGCGCGTTATGCATAACGCGGTACACACTTGGGCCTTCAAAACAGGCTTCTACGCCACACCAGAGGCCTAGTGGCTTCAGGCTGACAATATTTCGCGTGAGGTGAATAACAACAAACATTTAAGTCGTGAAAACTAAGAATAGGGAGGTTTTTTGCACTTTTCTGGCAGTAAAACGTGTTGAGATGTTAACCCATTAGGCTAATGAGACCTTAACACCGTAATCTTAGAGACAAGGGTCGTTCCAGATGTCTTGTGACCCCCCGATTTAAACGAACACGTTTCCTTTGCACAGTTATTCATGTTTAAATAAAACCTTGCATTTTTTGTAACAATGTGTTAGGTTTTGGAGGATTAAACGTAATGAGGTTGAGTTTGGTTATAAGACATCTGGAACCTTAAAAAGGCCTGAATGGGATGGGAGTTGCGGCCTTACAAAACACATTTTTGACCCTCAGACCCGCTCACCTACCCACCCATACACTCAACTACCCACCATCAACTCACTCACCTACCCACCCATCCACTCACCTACCCACCCATCANCTCACTCACTCACCCACCCATACACTCACTCACCTACCCACCCACAGACCCACTCACCTACCCACCCATCAACTCACTCACTCACCCACCCATACACTCACCTACCCACCCATCAACTCACTCACCCACCCACCCACAGACCCACTCACCTACCCACCCACAGACCCACTCACCTACCCACCCACAGACCCACTCACCTACCGACCCACCCATCTACTCACTCACCCACCCACAGACCCACTCACCTACCCACCCATCCACTCACTCAAATACCCACCCATCCACTCACTCACCCACCACAGACCCACTCACCTACCCACCCACAGACCCACTCACCTACCCACCCACAGACCCACTCACCTACCCACCCATCAACTCACTCACCTACCCACCCACCCACAGACCCACTCACCTACCCATCCACAGACCCACTCACCTACCCCCCACAGACCCACTCAAATACCCACCCACAGACCCACTCACCTACCCACCTACAGACCCACTCACCTACCCCCCACAGACCCACTCAAATACCCACCCACAGACCCACTCACCTACCCCCCCCACAGACCCACCACCTACCCACCTACAGACCCACCTACCCACCACAGACCCACTCACCTACCCACCCACAGACCCACTCACCTACCCCCCACAGACCCACTCACTCACCCACCCACAGACCCACTCACCTACCCACCATCAACTCACTCACCTATCAACTCACTCACCTACCCACCCATACACTCACCTACCCACCCATACACTCAACTACCCACCCATCAACTCACTAACTTATCAACTCACTCACCTACCCACCCATCAACTCACTCACCTACCCACCCATACACTCAACTACCCACCCATCAACTCACTAACTTATCAACTCACTCACCTACCCACCCATACACTCAACTACCCACCATCAACTCACTAACTTATCAACTCACTCACCTACCACCCACAGACCCACTCACCTACCATCCACTCACCTACCCCCCACAGACCCACCCACAGACCCACCCACAGACCCACTCACCTACCCATCCACTCACCTACCCACCCACAGACCCACTCACCTACCCACCCACCCACAGACCCACTCACCTACCCACCCACAGACCCACTCACCTACCCATCCACTCACCTACCCACCACAGACCCACTCACCTACCCACCACCCACAGACCCACCTACCCACCCACAGACCCACCACAGACCCACTCACCTACCCATCCACTCACCTACCCACCCACAGACCCACCCACAGACCCACTCACCTACCCACCCATCCACTCACCTACCCACCCACCCACTCACCAAACTCCACCTCTGCTCTTCCTAGGATCTCATAACACGAACCAACACCCAACACCAGCCTCGCTCGAACTCACCGACGACTCTGTTTGTTACTGGCCGCTCGGCGTTTGGTACCTGTGCTCGCCGTTGTATTTCTTCCGCGATTCTTTTACCACCACCACCACCAACAACAACAATCAGACCACCACCACCACAACCACCACCACCATCTTGTGCAAGATGGCGACTCCACGTGCGCCACGGCATTTTGAAACCCCAGTGCTGATAAGCGCGCCGCCGTGTAAACCGTAGTCTTGATAAGGCAGGCACGTGCGTGTGTGTGGATGGCTGCGACACGTCACGTGGCCTCAACGTGCACCCAGCCTGGCACAAGCGTCGTGGTGACGTCACCGCTACTTACCAATGGCNGTTGTTGTTGTTGCCTATTACATTGGGGGGTGTGTGGCATCTTGACTTAAAGCTGTATTCTTATTCTTTGGGTGTTACGGTAAAGTCACGGAGATATTTGAACTAATGTACGTGAAAATTTTAATTAAAATTAATAAAAATAAAATAATAAAAATCACGATGTTTTATTATTTAATTTTTATTAATTTTATTTATTTTTTACCTACGTGACTTTACCGAAAAAACTAAGAGTATGAATCCTTGCAGTCACGAAAGCTTCAAATCTAGAATTGTCTTTGTGACTTTACCGAAAGACCCAAATAATATNGGGGGGGGGGGACTTTTTCCCTCCAGTATTAATAGGATGGGAATTTGTTTTATATGATACATAAAAAAATGAATACGTTATTTTCATTTTATTATTATTTTTTATAATTTTATTTTTCATCTACGTGACTTTACCGAAAGAACCAAAGAGTAATACGTAATACGAGGTGTAATGTAATACTATACTGTAGGAACCTCCTGGTTACACCAGCCCACAGGGGATTATTGTGTCCGTCGTGCAGGAGGGACTGGGTGGGAGGGAGGGCTGGGTGGGGAGGGTGGGAGGGTGGGAGGGTGGGGAGGGCTGGGTGGGGAGGGAGGGCTGGGTGGGAGGATGGGAGGGCTGGGTGGGAGGGTGGGCTGGGTGGGGCTGGGTGGGAGGGGCTGGGTGGGAGGGAGGGGCTGGGTGGGAGGGGAGGGTGGGAGGATGGGGAGGGGCTGGTGGGGAGGGAGGGGCTGGGTGGGGAAGGGAGGGTGGGAGGATNGGGGGGCTGGGTGGGGAGGGTGGGGCTGGGTGGGGGCTGGGTNGGGAGGGCTGGGTNGGGAGGGAGGCTGGTGGGGAGGGAGGTGGGGAGGGCTGGCTGGGTGGGGANGGGAGGGTGGGGGCTGGGTGGGAGGGGCTGGCCACCCGTGGTGCCCTTATAAAACTCAACGTTTCACCTACTCACGCCGGCTTGTGCCGCCCTCACAGTCGGCATATTTGCGGAATACACCACGCCGCCGTTGACCCTGCAGGCCATTGACCGAGCAAGCCGACGTTCCTACCAGCTCCCTCCGCAGGAATGTGTTAACCTGGCGTCGAGCATCTTAACAGCTGTTTTATTAACAGAAAGGGTAAAAAAAAACTTTAATTTTTTCATACGCTGCATATTGATGAAATATAATTATAATTAACCTCATGATTTCATTGAAGTTTGTTTTACAATTTGTATCTACGATCAGACAGCTACATTTGTGATTTAATTCGATAACCACCCCCCGCCACAACAATAGTGTTGAAGACTTGATTCAACTTCGATTTAAAGATTACGTTCTTTTGATATTGGCAAGAACGGCAAACTTATGAATTTAATACTCTACGAGCTGGAACTCACCCATATTTTACCCTTTTTCGAATTATTCAGATGTGAACGTCATCAAATGCCGTCGATTTTTAAATCCTTTATATTAAGTTCACTTGCTTGCTTGCGCGCTTACGACCGTGCAAATCTTTCGGTCGTTTTTTAACCCACTTCCCGTGATCCAATCGAGCTGACATTGTGCACACAGACTCGTTGTGCGTGACAATTTATTTTCGTGAAAAATTTTTTCCAAAATTTTCCACTTTTTAGAAAACATTTTTCATATTTAATTTAAAATACCAATGTGATAAAAATGACTCGTACTCAAGAAAAACAGAAATGAATAATAAAATAAAACCGATGCCACGCATATAAAGGATTTATAGTGAAAAAAATGTTTTTATGGGTTAATTTTTTATGCTATCGGCATACCCCGTTTTAATTGATTTTTACCCGAAATTAACTCCGTCACTTATGATTGCAAATTGTTGCGAGTCAGTGACTGCTTTAGTGTTAAAATATGGCGCTGTATTTTTAGGAGAGTGTGTTTATAATATCATTTTATGTAGATATCCACATTTATTTAATATTTTCTTTTTTCATAACTTTACACTTTTTAGGGATTTTTTATATTTATTTACCAATTGTTTAATACTGCAGGCAATCATCTGACCCATAGGTGGCAGCCATCTCAAGCCAGAGGACGAGAGGACTCTAGCCGCCACGCATATAAAGGATTTAGAGTGAAAAACTTTGTTTTTACGGTTAATTTTTTGTTATTCAAAACCCTCTGCTCGACTCTGAAATATCGAAAAAAAACTTTCAGAGACAGAACCCAAACCTAGAAATTCTCAGCTTTAATTTCCTTCACCGTCTAACGCTCTCTTATATCAAACGAAATAAGACAAATAAAAACTCGTCTTATATTTAGAACGTCACCAGGCAACAGGCGTGTTTATGGGCCGCTTAAACATCGAAATTTGTGGACCTTGAAATAAAAATCTCAAGATTTTCTGATTTTTCTTCCGTGTTGTTTGTGTCCTAGAAGCTACCTGGATACCAAATGGTGTCTTCTACCTTGTCGGCATTTACTGTAGAAGTTTTTGAGATGTACAGATCAAGGTCTTTATTTATATAGATAGAAGATAGATTCATCTCCTCCTGTTTTTTAATGTACTAAAAGCTACGTGTACCAAATCTCAGCTTTCTACCTTGTCGGGAAGTACTCTAGAGGTTTTTGAGACATACAGATTAACGTCTTTATTTTATAGATTATCACTACCGCAGTAGATAATCGATTATCCGACAGCTTAGGCTTTTTCTAATCGTCATTATTTAAACTAGCTTATATTTTCTGCGCAATTATCACTACCGCAGTCGATAATCGAGAATTATCCGACGGCTTAGGATTTTCCTAATCGTCATTATTTAAAATAGCTGAACATTTTTGGCGCAATCTCTGATGACATTCTGTTTATGGTGTTGTTATGTGTGTAGTGGCATAGCGCTGGCTGCTGGCGAAAAATGTGGATCTGCGGTCTACGGCAGTACTGACGTCAGCAGGCCGCGATATGCACGGGAGCGGGACATCTGGGGAACGGCAGAGGTCGCAATCGGGTACCCGATACCCGTACCCTGCCGATACCCTACCCGTACCCGCTGGTACGGGTACCCGTTTTCGACCCTGGTGCGGCCGGGTACGGGTAGGCCGTGAGTCACTGGTGAGTCACCGTTTGTCACTCATTTCCCAACGTCTTGTCTCTTCTCACAATTCAAGTTCCTAGAATCAACCCACCCGCGCCTGCAACATGGCTTCATCCCAGAGTCGCAACCGGTACCCGATACCTGTACCCTGCCCGATACCCGGCTACCCGTAACCGCCGGGTACGGGTACCCGTTTGCGACCCTGGTGCGGCCGGGTACGGGTAAGGAATCAAAACCCATCTTCTTGGTTCTTTCGGTAAAGTCAGTAGAAGGGAAGTAATAAAATAATAAAATAAAACCCCCCGCCCACCTCCTACTCATTTCACAAGTAGTACTAATCACATACCTGCATTTCCATAAATATGCTAAATTCCTCTTGATATGCAAATTATTTTGTCAAGGTGTCCTTCCCCCCTTCCAACCCAGCAGCTTAAATATACGCTGCCAAGCGTGTTGGTGTTTCATTCAGACGCTGTCTCCCAACAGACCTGGTCTTCACCTGAGGACGGCTGCTTGCGTTGAGGCCGAAACGTCGTGAGAATTATTTTATTATGTTTTAATTTTACTATTTTATTACTTCCCTTCTACGTGATGACTTTACCGAAAGAACCAAGAACATGAATCCCTGCAGTCACGAAAGCTTTAAATCGAGACTCAAAAAAACCCGTTTGCGACCTCTGACTCGTACACACACACAGAGAGAGAGAACTCCCAAAGAGAGAGGGGGGGTNGGGGGGTGGTGACACGGGAAGGAGGCAGGCAGGGGGGGGTGCACGCTTGCCAGTGGCGTCACGGACTCCACTTTATTTCGCTCGCGCAGACGCACGGCAACGATGGGGGGTGCCGGGTGGTGGACGGCCGCGCAAATCCGCGTGCTGAATCGTTACAACGCTCACGAGACCCACCACCACCCCCCCCCCCCGTACACTGCAATCGTCGGGCTTGCATTGAGGCTCGCACAGAACTCGCACGAGACCTACAGCAAAGCGCGACGCAAGGCTTGCGTGCGAACACACACACACGCATATACAGACGCACACACACACACATTTACAGACGCACACACACACACGCATTTACAGACGCACACACACACACATTTACAGACGCACACAAAATTACAGACGCACACACACACACATTTACAGACGCACACACACACACGCATTACAGACGCACACACACACACGCATTTACAGACGCCACACACACACGCATTTACAGACGCACACACACACATTTACAACCGCACACACACACGCATTTACAGACGCACACACACACATTTACAGACGCACACACACACACGCATTTACAGACGCACACACACACACGCATTTACAGACCACACACACACACGCATTTACAGACGCACACACACACACACGCATTTACAGACGCACACACACACACACGCATTTACAGACGCTGCACACAAACACGCATTTACAGACGCACACACACACGCATTTACAGACGCACACACACACACGCATTTACAGACGCACACACACACACACGCATTTACAGACGCACACACACACATTTACAGACGCACACACACACACACGCATTTACAGACGCACACACACACACGCATTTACAGACGCCACACACACACGCATTTACAGACGCACACACACACACGCATTTACAGACGCACACACACACACGCATTTACAGACGCACACACACACACACGCATTTACAGACGCACACACACACACGCATTTACAGACCACACACACACACACACGCATTTACAGACGCACACACACACACACACATTTACAGACGCACACACACACCACGCATTTACAGACGCACACACACACATTTACAGACGCACACACACACATTTACAGACGCACACACACACATTTACAGACGCACACACACACGCATTTACAGACGCGTGCACACAACACGCAACAGACCGTGCACACACACACGCATTTACAGACGACACACACACACGCATTTACAGATGCACACACACACACATTTACAGATGCGCGCACACACACACGCATTTACAGACGCACACACACACGCATTTGCAGACGCACACACACACGCATTTACAGACGCGTGCACACACACACGCATTTACAGACGCACACACACACGCACGCATTTGGAACCTATCCGTCGTGGCGAGGTTTAGGGGGGCTTTTACTGGTAGGAACGAAGTGAACCAGCCTACAATAGATTATATCGTCCGTCCGTCCGATGTCCGATTCGGTGTAGCAACATCGCCCCCTACTGCAAACACTTGGCAGGACCCTACAAAAACCTTTAGACTCAGTGACGCTTTCCTGGCTAAACAAGTGTAACATTCCCTTATAATTCCCTGAGATAGNTTTTTAATTCCCTGAGATAGTTTTTAATTAAAACATTTAAATTAAAAATTAACTCACAGCGGCCTAAAGCCTACAACTAGGCCTCAAATTCTCCCTTCGTATCGTACCCCGCCATTTCATTTATTATAGCCATTCATTTATTCGTTCCTACCAGCCCACCCGCAGGGACCTGTTCTCCAGTCTCCAACGATACGTCAGCAGCAGCAGCATCTCTCCCCTGGGAAAACCGAGGCCGTCGGCCCTCGTGCGCGTGATTTACTCACGCTTTATATACACATTGTAATCGTCGCTATTGTACAGGAGTCGTTACGCATATCGAAGTGCACATAACGCATTGGGGCAATGTCGCCCGTGCCGGCNGGGGGGGGGCCTGGGGGGGGGGGGGGGGGGGGGGGGCTGGGGGGGGGGGGCTGTGGGGGGGCCTCCAGCAACCCTGCCTCTCCGCGCCGCGTGGCTCTGCTGGCTCCACACTCGGCGTCTGTGGTTCCTCCTCCGCATCTCCAAGTCCTCGCTCTCAAAGTCCTCCTCTCTCTCTCTTCTCTCCGAGTCGTCCTCCTCTCAAAGTCCTCCCACTCAAAGTCTCCCTCTCTCCGAGCCCACACACTCTCTCTCCGAGAGCGAGAGGGCGAGCGGGTAACCGTGTGGTGGCAGCGGTGGAACCCATCGGTCGTCACGGCAACCGCTTCGGGGTAACCGCATGGTGGCAGAGGTGCAAACCATCGTCGTCACGGCAACCGCTTCGGGTAACCATGTGGTGGCAGCGGTGGAACCCATCGGTCGTCACGGCAACCGCTTCGGGGTGACCGCGTGGTGGCAGCGGCGCAACCCATCGGTCGTCACGGCAACCGCTTCGGGGTAACCGCGTGGTGGCAGCGGTGGAACCCATCGGTCGTCACGGCAACCGCTCGAGACGTTTCTGCTCGGCGAGCGGCAAAAAGAACGGTAACCCGTTGAGGTTCGTTGTCATCGTCGTCGTCGTTCCAATGCGGTCACCGGGTTGCGGCAACAACAACAACAACGACAACAACAACAACAACGACAACGACGAGGAAGAGGCGAAATAATGGAAGCAAAAGAAAACAACAACAACAACCGCCGCCGCCACGTCGTCGGCCCGTCAGTGGCAGCCGCAGCTGACGGCCACCATGTCGTCGTACTGCTTGAGCACGACGTTGCCCGCCTCGTCGTAGTAGAGCAGGTTGATGGAGTAGAGCTCGTCGGGACGCAGCACGGTGCCCGCACCGCCGACCCTCGGCCGCCCGCCGCCGACGAGGGAGGCCGCAGGGCCCGCACGACGCTCTGCACCGTCGCGTGGTTGGTAGGCCGCAGGGCGTGGCCCAGCGGGAAGGGCACGCTCCGGCACAGGAGTAGGCGTTGTAGCCGCGCGGGGAAATGACCCAGCCGGACCAGCCAACCTCCTGGAAGTCGACGTACATCGGGTGGCGGCGGCAAGGCCCGGAACCTTCCGAAGACGACGATGACGACGACGCCGGCGGCGGCTTCGGCGCCTGCGGTCTGGCGGGCGAGTCGACCGGCGACGAGGAGGAGGTTGAGGAGGTGGACGGCTTGGGGAGGTTGCGGCGGGCCCGCGAGAGGCGGCGGAGGGCTCGCGGCGTCGGCGTCGCCCGGAAGCTCGTAGTCTGAGAGGGTGGACAATGACGGCATCCAACGTTACTAACCTTCAATAGCTCCACCGTTACTGTCATGTCGTCAACCATCGCCACCTACTCTACACCACCACCATCTACTCCTCTACAGCACCACCACCTCCTCTACACCACCACCGCCTACTCTACAGCACCACCACCTCCTCTACACCACCACCGCCTACTTACAGCACCACCACCTACTCTACACCACCACCACCTACTCTACAGCACCACCACCTACTCTACACCACCACCACCTACTTACAGCACCACCACCTCCTCTACACCACCACCGCCTACTCTACAGCACCACCACCTACTCTACACCACCACCACCTACTCTACAGCACCACCACCTACTCTACACCACCACCACCTACTCTACAGCACCACCACCTACTCTACACCACCACCACCTACTCTACAGCACCACCACCTACTCTACACACCACCACCCTACAGCACCACCACCCCCTACACCCCACCGCCTACTCTAAGCACCACCACCTACTCTAACCACCACCTACTCCAACCACCACCTACTCNACACCACCACCACCTACTCTACACCACCACCACCTACTTTAAGCACCACCCCTCCTCNACACCACCACCGCCTACTCTACAGCACCACCACCTACCTACACCACCACCACCTACTCTACAGCACCACCACCTACTCTAACCACCACCACCTACTCTACAGCACCACCACCACCTACACCACCACCACCTACCAGCACCACCACCTACTCTACCCACCACCACCTACTCTACAGCACCACCACCTACTCTACACCACCACCACCTACTTTACAGCACCACCACCTCCTCTACACCACCACCGCCTACTCTACAGCACCACCACCTACTCTACAGCACCACCACCTCCACCTCCAACCACCTCCTCCTCCAACCACCTCCTCCTCCTCTAATCCCCTCCTCCTCCAATGATCACCTCCTCCACCACCACCACACCTCTAACACCTCTTCCTCCTCCTCCAATCACCTCCCCCTCCAACCATCATCACCACCTCCTCCTCCTCCCCCTCCAACCACCACCACCACCACCTCCTCCAACCATCACCTCTTCCATCCCCTCCTCTTCTAACCTCCAACTACTACCACCACCACCACCCCCTCCTCCAACCACCACCCCCTCCTCCTCTAACCACCTCCTCCTCCTCTAAACCACCACCACCACCTCCTCCTCTTCCAACCACCACCACCACCACCTCCTCCACCTCCCACTCACCGTGGCCGG